>WBNO01024427.1:0-13856 GCA_013400575.1 Peucedramus taeniatus
TTTTTTTTAATTAAAAAAAGAAATAGAAAAAGCAGACTGTTCTTGTCAGCAATTAAAACACTAGCTAAAACATGGCAAAGACTCAAACTTCTCATTTTCAGGTGATGAGCAATCTCCAAAAATAAAATTCGTACATTTGTACATAAGACTGAAAATTATGTTACCTAAACGAGAAGCACACAGAAACGTGGCCCTAGAAACAGAGAGCATCATTTAAATGTTTGGCTCAATTCTTTCAGGTTCAATTATTTCAGCAAACTTATTAGAAACTAAAGATTATTCTCTAAAGGAGCTAGACTTCACTTTGCAGAAATCATTGAAGAACCATTTAAAAAGAAAAAGGCTTTTAGGAGAATTGCCCTGTATTGGATTTGGTATTTAAAAATATTCTACTTTCACATCCCAATGATTTATAATTTTTGTTGGTGTAGTGGAAGAGACACCACAAAGCTAGGTATAAGTAAGGTTTTCCTTCTTGCTCTTTAATTCCTATTTCCTGGTTCAAGCTCCATTGCTCTAGTAAAAAAATCACCATTTTTGTAAAAGCACTGTCAAACTATTTACAATAACAAGTAGACTTGAAATCTCTTCTTTATCATTATTTGCCCTATAAAAATAATGGCACAGTGCATAAAGTCCGATATATTTACATAAATCAGAATTTTGAAAGTTTCTCCTGATAAATACATAGAGTGTAATTGCTTAGTAATTAAGCTTAATCTTCCTGATCTCCAGAAGGAGTAATTTCAAGAAGTCAATAAGTAAATGAAAACAATTTTAGTATATATTATCATGAAAAATTTACATATATAGATGTTGAAACTTTACAAAGAGAAGCCTGAATAAACAAATTTAATTTATCTTCATCAAGTGCTTTTCCTTGAATATAAATTTGGTCTTTATTAAAAACCTGTCATTTCTTATTGGTATGAATGGTACTTTGCTTTTGAATTTAATTTTTGAAATATCTTCCTAATTATTCTTTCATCCACTAGATGATTTAGTTACACCTTATTAGCAGATAATTTTGCACTGGAGTTTGATGCACCTTATAACTTGTATTTATTACCTGGATTGTCTCTGAGAAGGTGACACTGGCATTAAGTTTGCAATTAGTGCAGTATATTATACAGGCTTGTGAGCTACTGAATTCTTGGTACTGCACTTTGTGATGGTCTGATTTCCCTTGCAGCCCTTACCTTTTACCCTTCACAGATTACTTGTGTGTTAGTCCATCAGCATTTCCCATGTTTTTATTCCTGCTTCCATGACCTCTGCTGGTATTTCCCTCATATTGCAGCATGTTTAGCTGGATCCATTGGCATCCCACAGGACTCAGCAAACACATATTAGTCTTCTGTTATGAAATTCTTGTTAAAGGCTCCCCACACCACACATATTTCCTTCAAATTTCCATTCATCAAGTGACAAAACTGATAGCAGCTCTCTGTTCTTGGGGATGGTTCTGTAGTATCTGTTTCACATCTAATTCTTATGGCATTTTAACCATGTAAGACACACAAGCAGCTAACCACAAACCCTTCCATCCACAGCATCCTTACTCTTCTTACACTGGAATAAAGATTCTGATTTTGGCTTCCTAGCATGTTTCTGAGGATGCAGTGATTGTATTCTGATCTCTCACTTGGTATCCCTCAGACCCACTAAGCAAACATTAATGTGTCTCATTCAGTGAGAGCCCTGAGCATTGCCACAGTGGGGAGTAGGTGATCCTCAATGGTGCTTCACCAGTGGTGAAACAAACCACTGACAAAAAAAGATTAAAAAAAAAAAGACTTTAGAGAAAGAACAGAATAGACAGACACATTGCATGACCTTTGGCTCTTGAAGAAGAGCCAAAAAAAATAAAGATTCAGGTTCTAAGAACTTGCCAGAAAATAACTTAAAATAACAAAAAGAAACCATTGTGTGATTTCTGGTTTTAAGAAGGACTAAGAAAACCCTATATTCCTTTAAATTTTCTATATGCCACATCAATCATCTTTTTTACATAGTCTTAAATAGTGCTACTTATGCAAGAAGTTTTTTCTATGTAACTGACAAGAAAAGCAACTGAGGGTGTACAAGGAGCTGAATGGCACACACAGAAGAAAAAGGAATGGCCAGGTAGGGACAAGGGAGAAGAGATTCACTGCAGAAGGGTGAGATAACAAGACAACACCAGGAACACACACAGGGATAATTTTCCCAAAGATCAATTGAGATGGCATAACTCTGTCTTGTTAAAGCACAGGAAATTCTTGCAAGGCATTTCTGAAAATGAAATGCTAGTCACATAGTTCAAATATATTTTTCTGTTGCTTATTTAAATTTATAAAATCTACTGATATAAAAACACCTAGCATATCAAAAGCTATTGAATAAAATTGAGGAATACTGAATAGGATTTCAGGAACATGAGGTTCTGTTCTGTTATTAATATTCTTTAAATGAGCCACTTCCTTTCTTGTACTTTGTCCCTGTTTCAAACCTGCTCTTGTGATTTCCACTTGCTTGGTTTTTACATAAATTGCAAGATTTGTGGGAACTGAGCCTTCTATGGGCCTGCACCTCACCCTAAAACACAGTAAAATTCTCCAGGAGAACTGAAATTCTGACTTCTTAAAAAAAAAAAAAATTAAAAAAAAAATTGCAAGGCTACCAATTAGCTCAATGCACAAGCTGTAATTATTCATTCACATGCCCTATGGATCTCTTAAAACTCACTGCATGCAGACAGTTACTAAAATAGAATGAGAGTGATATTGCCTTTTATTATTTGAACTCCATCTTCATGCTAGATCTGCCTTGGCACTGGGTCACTCTTCTATCTCAACCAGTTAGATTTGCCAGTATTTGAGGTGATATGGCATAATAATCAGCAGTTTGAGAATGAAATATGTCAGGTTTAAAGGAAGACACTAGATCATTTACTACAGCAAGAAAAACACAATCTCATTTGAACCAATGGTTCAGCAATAGTATAGGAGTAGTATATAGAGAATAAGCATATTTTAGTGTTTAGGTTACAGAGAAAATTTCCTTTCTTAATATAAGTGATAGACACACATGGAACAATTGCTCTATGACACAAAGGCTTTGGCATGTGTGCTTGCAGTCAGTGGAAATTTAAAAAGATGTCTGAGTTATCCTGTAACAAGATAATGTTGGAAGTCAGACAAATAGAAGTAACCTAACAATTATCACAGTAAAAATATAAACATTTTAAACTTCCAGAAAGCTGCTTGAAAACGAAGTTGCTATTCTTGGATTCTTCCTTAAATTTGTCTTTTCTCTTTCTTTAACTCCAATTGCAGAATTGTCTGTGTTCTGCCATGTACACACACATCTGCTGTGTGCCTGCTAACATATGGTGTTGCACTAATTAATTGCTAGAAATCAGCCAGGCTCCTATTGCTCATATCAAAGTGAGTACCCTCCAGAATATTTCACAATAATGATCATTTCACAGATTCATTGCAGCAACCACTGTTTGGCCAGAAAGCAGTTTTCCATGAGAGAAATGATTAATCATGTCATCATTTAAACCTGGGTCTGTTGTTTTAATATTGCAGGTTCACTGTTACATAAAAGGAAAACATCAGGATAAGTGCATGTCAAATACCTGGGCATGTCAAAAAATACCTGTAATAGTTTAGGAACCTAGGCCTGCTGATGAAGGCAGAAGTGTGGAAAGCACTGGGATAATTCAAGTCCAATAAGCTTTTAACACAATATTTTAAAAGGGATGTGGTTTGGAGCTTATGTTCTGTTTTTTTCCTAGTAAAGAAGCTATTGAAATGCTCATTTTTTATTTCTGCCCACAAAAACTGTTTCTTCATGTCTTTTAGGTATTGTGCAATGTGATGTGGCTCCCCCAGGTCTCAGAGTGAAGTAGATTTGGTGGTGACAGAGTAACTCCCTTCAGCTCTGGTCACCTTCTGCTGGTGGGTTCATCCTACTGAGAAGCAGTTCCAGAGCTCCTGGCCAAGTGACATAGCTGGGAGCTCATGTGACAGGGCACAGATCTCATCCAAGTCCAGTCTGAAGTTACAGTACTGGAGGCAGCATGACCCCCTTCACATTAGCTTAGCCAAGGATTTTCCAAATCAAAGCACAGATATAGCAGTAACAGCCTGACACCCTCAAGAGGGGCAGAAAGCAGTTGTGGACTCCACTCCATGAACTCAAATAGGAGAGTTCTGGTTCCTAATATATTTTTTGGAGAATATCTCACATATGACTCCTGTTTATGTGTTTAGGTATTCATGGCATATGAGGAGACTTTAACTCCCTCTGAACTGACCTTACATACTGTGTCTGTGCAAGTAGACTAAGGGTCCATATACATGGCCAGGGATCTTCATGCAGCCAACTACTTCATTATATTCAGATTTGTTTCAACTTAGGGACACCAAATAAAACCATAGCTTTAATTTAACTGGCATGCAAGATTTTGCAACTCTGTCTAACGTGTAGAAAGACTCAGATATCACAGAGACCTGTGTGAGACTGAGTAGGCAGCACAGGGTGAATCATTCTATATGCAAACATTTCAAACCCTTGACAAAGTAGCCACTGACAAAGAAACAAAAAAAAAAAAAAACAAATAGGAGTTTTCAGAATTAAATAAATAAATACATGGTACTAAAGTCTGTCAAGCCATTATTTGACCTAATACCACAGGCTGGTATGAAATAAAGGAAATTAATCAGAAGCACTTCAAAGGAAAACAGTTTTAGCCAGAAAAGAAAAAAAGAAAAAACTTGATGAGAAAGATTCTTTCTGGCCACATAATGTATCTATTCCTTGGTCACACAAAGTGTGGTATCCCAGACCTGAAGGGCAAGAAATAGCCAGGACCACAGTAGTGACATGTTACAGAACAGTGAGAGTATGTGTTGGTGTAACCCAACCCAGAAACAACTTTTGTAGATATGACCATGACATTTGATAAAGCAATTATCTATAGATTTCAGAGTCCAGAACTGCTACTCTCAGAGTCAAAATGGAAAGACTTTCCAAGATGACAATTAATTCCAAGATTAAGTCTCTGAAATTGTGTTTTCAGAGGGAAACACAATATTATTTTAAAAAGAAAAAGCTACTAATTCTACTGTCTTCTCCTCAATGTCTCACCAACATGGTTATAAGATGCAGTTAAATCATAAAAAAAGACTTGGCAGCATCTTTTAATATAAAATATTTTTCATTGTGCAAAACAGTTTTTGTGTCTGTATTTCATTATGACAGATTCTAGCTAAATATAAACTTTACCACTTGCAATTGAAGGTTTTATTAATAGAAGTATTAACATGACTTTAATCATAGCACCAACGTTATAATTATGAATATTTTATGACTAAACAGTTTTCAGCAGAATGAATTGATAACTAGAACTATTAATAAGGGAAAGCAGTGAATTAGAGACAAGTAGGAGAACTGCCTTTAGAATTAGAACACAGCTACTGAACATAATTGATAAGACAATAGTCTTAAAGAGGCTTTAAGAGATTTGTATTGTTTTTCTTTCAAATGATGCAAATCCCTTGGCAGCTAAGTAATGGAATACATAGATAAGAAGTGTGACACAAAGAACTGTCACCATAGGGCTTATGAATTGAATGGAGGTGCTGCTCAGACTGCAGGAAGGTGAGCTTGTGCTTTTCCAAAGATCACATTTCCTTTGAGTCTGAGTTAAAGACAGTACCTTTGGGAGCTTGAAGAGAAAGACTGAAAAAAGAAAAACACCAGTCTATGAACTAAGGCCTGTTCACTGCAGTAAAACATGGAGTGATTACATAAGGAATGAAAAATGCCCACAATCAGAAGACCAAGTTCAGGCAAAACAGCAATTACCAGTGGACTGCAGTTCTGTCCACACCTGCTGCTTAAAGCCAAAGCCTTGTTGTTGTACAGTGCAAAGCAAGCTCCTATTGTAAAACCTTTTGAGGTTAGTCCATGATCCTCATTTATCTTCATATTTTCACACTGGTGTCCTGAATAGCCTGGTTGTTTCATCTTAGTCTGAGTTGGAGGATTAACACTTACACCTATCTTACTAGAATCTGCAAATTGCTGCACATTTAATAGGATTCATTCATGCTACAGGACTAGATGTGAGTTCAACCCAACCAGTTTTACAAAGAAACTTCTTACACACTGTGTCTAAAGCCTGTTTCCCAGGACTTCAATGCAGCCATCTCTAAAAAAAGCCTGTTTGATTTTGAAAACTTAATGTTTGTTCCTAATTCCTAGCTCCACCTATAGCCATCCTACAAAAACCTCTATCTAAAATCCTTTCCAGCCTCTGACAAAGAGTGCTGCCTTAATATGGTGTGGGCAGCTGATCTGAAATAGATGACAGCCAAACCTGGACCTTCACTGGAAGCTTGAACTACTGGTTTTTCCATGCCATGCCCCTTCATTACTCCAATTGCTGTTCTCTTCAAAACACCAAGGCTCACACTTTTTCCACCACCAACTCCCACTTCATAATTAGTTTCCTCTCCCTCCTTGCCCTCAGGCTCTCTGAGAAAAGCAAGACAATGAAGCCTGCAAGGTAACAGGAAACAATATACCAAGAAGATTCAATAAGAAATATGTTTATTTTTCATTCTCTCTCTGCCCAGCTTTCGCATTCATCTCACATTCACATTCTGTACTTTCTATGCACTGTACAGACTACACTTGTTTTTAAAAGAACTTAGTGCTATTTGCTCACTGACAGTATATATTCAACTTCTGCTGTATGACTCAAGGCTGCCCTGCAGAAATTAGTGCATTTCTATTTGTATGTGTGGGCTCTATTGATCAGAGCTGCATTTTGTTACTTGTATTTGCTTTTCTCATTCTCACTGTCTTGTCTTAGTAAATGGAAAAAAATATTACAAATACTTTATTTATAGTAAAAAGAATTGAACCAAGTGTCACAGATGTGGGACCTGCAATATATTTACCACTACATTAAAAATATAGGTTTTCATCAAGAAAAAAGGAAGCAACATTTATTTGTAACAGAAAATGTAGCAAAAAGTGCCACAAGGTGTCTTACACTTGCCTAAAATGAGTTTGTGCAATTTACCCCCTAACACCAGAGCAGTGTAAAATGGACTTAACATATCTAAACAGGTCTTGGGTTTGAAATAATTTTTTTGTTGTTGTTTTGGTCTTTTTAATAATTTTTTAAATTAGGAATTTTACATTTTTAGTAGCAGAATGCAATGATCATAATATAGATAATAATATAAAACTAGATCCAAATACACACATTGCTGTAACTTCTTTCCAAAAAAAAACAGACCTCTGCAAAAGAGTTTGAGACAGAAGAAAGGATATTAGCATTGAATAAAAAATTATTATGAAGTCTTTCAGAATTAGGCCACTTTTAAGTGAACTGTGTGTGATATTCCAAGACAGCAAATTTTTTTTGAATTTAAACTGCTGTCAACTTATCTCAGTAAGTATAAATTAAGAAAAACAAGCTGGCAGAGGGTGAGAACTTAATCATATTTTTTAGCTTCTGTCAATTGCCAATAAAAACTCATAGCTGAAGTCAAACTTTTAAAAGTTAAGCTTACAGCTGCTATGTCAAGGAAGTGACCTGAATATGCCATCATGATCTTTCCTCCTCCCAGGAGACCAATAAATGTTATGCTGAAACAAGGAAGGAGACTTTTTTCACACAGTAGTTCCCCATAATTAACTTCAGTGCACCCAGAGACACTGAAGGTTTGAACTAAGCTTTCAAAAGTGCCATCACAGCAGCAGTTGGGGTCAAAAGTTCTTGGCTAGAAGCTCTGCCTGAAGACTACAGCAGAGCCAAAGGAAAATGGGTCTGTGAATGATCTTTGTAAAACTGTTTTAAGAGACTTTTACCAGTCTACAGAAAGACCTTCAATACACTGAAAGTGCTGTTTGGAATCATGAGTTTATCCATGGCCACAGTCATGTTTCTGGTTCCAGTAACTGGTCATTCTGTGCAATTCACACTGTTCTACTAATGGGGTCGAGTTTGAAGAGAACTAAACATAGCATGTATAATACACCATCAGCATTTTATATGAGGTAACTCTGAGGGGATAAAAAGGTCAAGTTTGCTGAAAGGAAAGCAAACAGACTGGAGGACCTGGCTCTCAGCATTTGTTTTTAATATGATTCTCCAAATGAAAGAAAAGTTTATACAGATAACTCCTATGCTTGTATACTTAGGAATAATGATTTATGAAGATTTGCCAGGGGCATATATGACTGCCTAAACAGATTTTTGTTCCACAGATTAAGGGGATTTAATGATATGTCTTCCTTAGTTAAGCAAGTGAGAGCAACAACATCACCTGGTTATCTACTCCCTTCTTTCTGACATCCACAATCTAGAGGAAGTATTCCAGCAGCATCCTTATACTTTTGGACCACAGAAGTTGTGATTCTAACCCCACCCTGTAACTGCAACTGTTACTTCCTGACCCATGCCACCATTTTAAGTTCAGTGTTACAGCAGGCCTCTTATTAGAGAGGTAGAAATGAGCCAAGACACAAACTCTCATTTAACAATGTGAAAAGGGTCCCAGTTTATTCTCCCTTACAGCTTAGCCATCCTAACTCTGACTATAGCAAGCTCCTACTGATGGCTTCTCTGACAGACTCTGACTGCTGGCCATTCCTGCTGGATTATGACTGCAAGTATTTCCTTGCTGCCTCTGGCTTTTACCTGGCTCAGTTGTGACTGCAGGCTCCAACAGCAAGCAGTAACACCATCAGACCCAGACTGACCTCACAGCACAGCTTCTGCAGCAGCAACGCTCTCCCTAGTTTCCTTTTTCTTTACGTTTCTCAGGATTTTTCCTTTCTCCTCAGGGCTCCTCTGCCTCCTCAAGGTCCTTTTTTCCCAGCTCCTCCCCCTCAAAGTTCCCTCTGACCAGCCAACCCACCCCTTTCATTTTGCTTATCTTTATTAGTCACAGCTGTGACTAATATTGCCCCCATTAAGGGCAAGGCTGTTGTTCTTCTTTGGTGATTAGGACAGCTGTGATTTATCAGGGGCAAGATCACCTGTAATCCCTTCTTCCACACCTACAGTACAGTGCAAGTCTAGCTAGGCTACTGACAGTCACAGTTATGTCAGTCTTTTTCTCATAATGATATGAGATCCCTTAATACAGGGCTTTGTCTTCAAATATCCCTTTCTGTCAATTATCAAAACCTGGATGCAAAGTTTGTACTTCAACAGAAATTAATTGTTTGGCAAATCCAACTCTGAGAAAGGAAAACAAGGAGAATTTTCTCCTACCATGTTGCATATTCTGGGCAATAAAACATGGAATAAACCCTTTTATGGGGATGAACTAGAATGCTAGCAATCTTAAGTGTTTGGGGTACTGGTTTCATAAACTAACATAAAATTTGAGTTGGATTCACCTTAAGCTTCACATCATCTGTTTTCAGTCATAGACTCAGAAATATTACCCCAAACCACCCAGAAACTCAAGGTCAAATTCCATGAGAGCCAGAGCAAAGCAATAAAATTAATCATGTCTCTTCCAGGTGACATGCTGCCAAAGCTTATTTATTCATATGATCTTGGCATCTAATGGATTTATGAGAATTAAAGTAGTCTTAGCACAAATACATCAGGATAGAACAGAAGGAAGGGTTGAAGTGCTCAGCAGCTGGGCAGGGACCAGCTACCAGGGAGACCCCATTGTGTGCAGGTGTGGGAATTCCACTGAAGTTATTGTGGCCACTGAGTAGGATCAGGGATATCCAGAAAAAGGGTGTTCCTCTGATTATCAGCCTGTAGACCCAGGATTAAGCTACTATGCAGCATGTGCTAATGCAGATACCATTTTTATATGTCCAGCTGTGTTTTGATGGTGTACAAATCTATTGCACACAAGTGTTGAGCCTTGCATGTGGCTAGACCTAGACACACCAAACCTCAGCAGCCAACCTGGGACCAGGTACAGAGTGATTAACTCAGCTCTGCCAGAGTGGGAAGGAAGAATCCCTGAGAGATAGGTGCACTGGATTCTCTGGCAGCAAGGAGGAATGAAAACTAGTTTAGTCAGAGAAACTGAATTGTTACATGAGATTTTACTGATATTAATCACCCATAACAATTTAAACATTTCTACAGAGAACAGTAACCCCACTGGGATGACCTTATGGACATCTTACAGAAGTAACGCCTTGGGTAAGCAGGCTAAAAGCACTCTCTGCTCCTGAAGCCTCTGGAGATTTTTGCATCTGGGTGCTCAGTGGTAGCTGCAGCTACCCCATAACATCTCCAGAGAAAATCTGAAGGGACATTACTCTGGGTACAGGACCTGTTCTCCATGTGACTGAGCAAATGACAAAGTTTTCAGGGACTGCTTGGGCAAACACCACTGGGAAAGAACAAGCATAGAGAAGACCAAGTCAGCCTAACTGTCCTCACTAAATGAAGAGAAACTGGAAAAGCCTCCTGATGTCCAAGCCATTATACTTGTTCATCAATCCTTTCAGATTTTAAGTTAGCCATGTAAGGTACAGTAAAACAGGAAGTTGTATAGCACAGGCAATTAACCTTCAGTAAAGATCTTTACATGGCCCACTTGACAATTCCATCTTCATTTTGCCAAAGGTTAAATATGTAGTTAGAAATTAATCTATCTCTTTTTTAGTTCAGATCTAGGCAGAAAAGTCAGATTGACACAACTGAACAGAATATTCTGTGTTCAGCCTGTACTGCAAAGATTGTGCTTTGCTGGCAAAATTGTCCAATCATTGCTACAGGATGAGAAGACAAGTAAAAATAATTCCTCTTTGCACTCATGCTGGTTGAATCCTACAGAATTCATCTAATCTGAAGTATTACTTGCCCAGTACTCCTGTGAAACCATTTGGACATCCTGGCACAACTGAATGCTTTAGTTCAAAACGTTTTGGATTCCCTTTCTCTCTTAAAACTAAACACTCCAGATTGCCATCCCCATGCTTTAATGCACAAAGAAAATTTAGTACATGATTGCCTAGAGTCACAGAAATAAAATCCTCATGGACTTTTCCTGTACACAGAAGCTGGAGGTTGAAAGAGTGGAATCTTTTCTATTACACTGTGCTTATGTTTCCCTCTTCTGAATTTTCACATCCCCTAAGACCTTTTTCTTTCCTCACATCAATTATAACACTTAAAAGAAACATCTAGTAAGCAAAACCAGAATGAAATGTCAGAGGTCTGATAACACTGAAATATTGTCTTCTGTATTACAGCTATTACACAATGAAGCTTCTCTGAACAGAAAAGGCACTTGGAGGCTGTGAACAGTTTACAGCAAGATCACTTCTATCTTAAGAGAAAGTGCCTTACACATTTTTAAATGAAATATTTTAAGTGAAAAATCAACAAAAGATAAGACCTATCAGACAAGTACTTACTAAGAAAAAACTTATTTGTGACTATTCTAACAGGTCTGACAACCTGAGTCCAGTATTTAGCAAATGGTTTTGGACAAAGTGGAGATGTGGGGAGGACTGAAGAGGGACACAGAAAATTTCATCCCCACTTTCAAAAGGAGAGTTGTGATTTTTCCATTTAGACAAGACAGATGTGTCTATTCTTTCATAATACATATGGTTTACATAAAATCTTTTAATGCAATGTGGTGGGGGGGAAAAAAACCCAGAACATTGAAACACCCCCTCTTCCCAGAAAACCAAATAATGAAATCTCAATTCTCCCTGAATCAAAGACACCTTGAGTTAGGATAGGTCTAGCCACAGTAGAAAGCTAAGATCATTAAGGAAAAGAAAGAGCAGGCAGAGGAAAATAGTGTAATTTGCTTTCAACTGTCTGCTTTGCTACAGAAGCCTTTCTCCAAAAAAGCCAGCATGTTGTTTGGGCACACATGATGACAAACCAACATCACATCCTTAGCTCAGTAAAGCCAAAAAAAGGGCAGGGGAGAAGCAGGGCAGGCCACCTGTGCTACCTGCAGTAATGTACTACAGAGCATGGCAAAGACTTAAAATTCAAGTTATCAATATTAAGCCAATTTTCATTTGAAGACAAGGAAAGAGATTGTGATCATTAAACTTTAATAGCTGAAGCTTCACCCTACTCAGTGAGGACTTGATTTCATTGTCAGTGGAGATTCAGAGAGCCAGTAGCTGCAGTGTAATTAAAACCCCATCATAATCCTCTGTGAGGGGTCATCTCAGTTTCCCACACTCCATGAGATACTCAGCTGCTCTTTGGGAGTACTTTTAAAACAAAAACATAAGCATAATGTTAGCTTTAAGGTCTGTCATGAAAACATCAACAGTATTTGCAACAGTTTAAAAAGGTGTCCTGAAACAGCACGCTAAGGTTCAACTGATGATGTTTATCAAGCATAAGGTATTTTAGCAGGGGCTTGGACTGCAGGAAAGGAGTAAGAAAGGAAAAAGTTTAGCTTAGAAGTTAACTTTCCTTAGAAGGAAGATGAACATCTTGGATTTTGCTGGAGAAGCTCAGAAGTTCATAAAGATGTTTCAGTTGCAAGCTAAGGATGGTTGTTTCTTATCCTCAAGGTATTAAGCACTTGAATTTTATACTTCTTTCAAGCACTAAAATAATGCAGTTTCTAGTTTAACTGCAATGTTATTCTTATGAAAGGAAAGCCTATGGCCCTGTCATTTGTGACCTTTAGCAGCTATCAGATGATAATGACTTCTGCCTGCTTGCCTTGGCTAAATTCACTTTCAGGCCTGTAATAAGAAGTCAGAACTTCTTAATAATGCTTCATTATGCCACATAACGTGCTTTTTCTGCCACATAATTTTCTTATGCTTTGTGAAGAAAACTAAATTCAAAGTGGAATTTGCCAAAAGAAATATTAAGAACTTAAAAGTCAACAGACATCAGAAAAGGGCACTTGGTTTTTGCAATGGATGGAATATGACCTTTGAATTTATTCACATTTGAAAGCTCTTTTCCCTCTTTTATTTTAATGGCATAAATGAAAAAAACATTTTAAGAAAATGCCAGTGGTACTTTCTCAATTTCATTACTGTTAGCATAATTCCAGAGTCTGGTAAGTTTTATATTCCCACAAGGCTGTGTAAGAGTCTGAGGTTGCAAAATCCCTCTAAGAAAGGGAGGGACAGATCCCATAGTTCCAACCATAGCAACCACTTGATGTGGATTATTTATTGCACATTATAAGATTTGCCTGATGAATATGTTTCCACATATCAAAGATACATCTGGACCTTATAAAAAAAACTTTTTTTCTAAAAACTTCCAGAATTAGTGTCAATGTTTTGAAAACTGAGAAATCTAGTAGATTCTGTCTAGGATTCCAGAAAGCTTAAAAACTTTCTTAAACAGGACTTGAAGGCTTCAGTTCTTTCCTGCTTTAGAGATAAAATAATAACCAAGAGAGTACACATGAGAAGTAATTTCCTGTCTATTACAAGGTTATTTTGTTCCCTACTCTTTTGCAGTGTCTAGTGCTGCATAATGTAAAAAAGAAAGCAAAAGAGGACACCCTTGGAGAGTACCCAAAAGAGAGACAATTATGCATTGCAGACATCTTAAGACAAGGTACCAGTAAGGACGTAGATGCCTTTTTCCTGCTTTCCTTTCAGTAAAAAAAAAAAAAAAAGAAAAACAATATAAACTGAAAAATCTCCACATGTACACTGTAGACCTCATAGAACTCAGAGCCTATTCCAAATGAAATAAATGTTAACCAATTCTAATAAATTATTCAACTTATGTTTTCCTTAAAATATATTCCCTGTAAACTTTAATGAATAGATTAAAATTTCTAACTATGACATGATATTTTCTCCTAGTTGCTTTAAGAACTAGGTCAAACTAATTTGCTGGGGGG
>WBNO01024427.1:13864-74005 GCA_013400575.1 Peucedramus taeniatus
GGGGGGGCAAAGGGCAAGAAATATTTTTAAAGCTTTGCTAAAGATTTTGGTCTTGTTTATAGCATTTACTGCTATCTACCTGAGTAGCAAATATAATTTTATATATAGCTGAAAAAACCTCTATGCAATACATTATCCCAAAAAACTCCTAAAAACTGATCTACTAAATGTGTCCAAAATTTCTACTATGTTAATTTAAATTAGCCTTCTCTGATTTTTTTTTTCCTATCTGCTGAGCACCTTTTCTAAAGTTTGCTATACTGAAATTTTCAGTTTCTTCCACCAGAGCAAACTTTACTCTTCAAAACTGGCAGCATTAGAGTTGCCAGAAAGCTCACAGTGACACATGACATTCTTTAAAGATAAATTACTTTGTGTTATAACAATAAATGTTATACTCTCTAAATGGAAATTGACTTTCTGAATAAAAGCATATAACCTTAATAACCTCTTAGATATCACCATGATTTGTAGAAAAGAAATGGGTCTGGTCAGAGGTAATAGACATTCATAAGCAGGGCACAAGTAAGTATGATAGAGGTAAAGAAAGAGGTTAATATTTAGCAATGGCTTTGTGACCTAGGTAATGACTCCTGGTGCAATAAATGCAGTAAAATAAAGCAGTGTATCAGCAGAGTCTTTTTTGAGACCTTTTTTTCAATTCTGCTCTGGTTTCCAAACATCTCTTTATAGATTATCCACAAAAAAAAGAGAAAATTTACACTGGTTGTTCCTGCTGCACTAACTCTGAAATACTTGTTACAGTAATAAATTTGCAATAGTAATTCCTACCAAAATAATAGCATTTAAACTATCTTGAGAACTCTCTGGAAGAAAGAAGAAAGTAATATTGTCTTGTTATCAAAACTGGAACACAAGTAATACAATGATAGTAATTTTTGTAATTGTTTGTGTTCAAACTGTGATCAGGTTGTTCTTTTGAGCCACACTGGATCACATTCATCTTTTGCTCACTGAATCATACCATGCCTCATTTTTCAGTCAAACATACAATTTTCCAAGCTCCAAAAGAAGCAGTGCTAGCAGAAGATAGAGTATATTTGTATTCTGTGTGTACAGCTTTCTAGTCCAAGGAGGGGCTGCCTAAGTCCTTTCACATTTTAGTGGCTAATAAAATGTTCTGTCACATGAAACTGAATTTCTTTAAAATATCAGGCTTTCCAGTGAAAGGAAGGTATTGAAGAACCATCCTAATTTAAGGTATTTTCCTTCCTTAGGCAATGCAGCCAAATAGGCCAGTTCTTTCACAACCATTACCACATTTGATGTGTTGTGTTTTATATGCCTTTTTACAATTGTTCTGTACCTTGGTTTATCCCAGTTCTCCCCTATTTCAGTGGTTCTGCCCATCCTGCCTCCTCCCTCAGCCCCTCCCTGGTGTCCTGTCCGTCACTCCCAGCCCATCCCTTCCCCCAGAAACTTCTGTTGAGGGCATCGAGTGACTGCTTCAGGAACCGGGGTTCCTCCTGCAGGTTACCCCCATTGGTCTCCCCAGAGACCCATCTTCCCAATGTCCATACCCCCATGTTTCCCCATTGGCTCCCTAGCTTTGTTCCCTCCTCCCTTTATAAGGTGCTTTATGGTCAGGGCCTTTGTCTTTGGAGTGAGATCATTCTGGGCTCAGGGTCCCTACCTTAATAAACTTGGACTGAGCCCTCCACCTGAAGTCCACTCCTTCTTCCACCGCCGTCGTATTCCTGCCTCACCCGCCAAGGCGAGAGCCTCAGCCCCCTCCTGCCTGCCCTGTTCCCCTTGTAACTTCCAATCAAACATGACCACACGCTTACAAAGATGAGTTATTCTTGATAATACTGTGTAACAAAGCACCGTTTTTTCTTGACTCATTTCACATATAATTAAAAGGGCACAAGCTCTTTTGTTTTAGTGAGAAAACTACCAAAATTATGCAACACTAATTCCTTACCGTGGCCCTGGACTCAGCAAGCAATATAATTAATGCTTTGACATCCTCAAATGAACTAGTCTCCTAATATGACTAGAGCCTGTGAATATCTTGAAGTTACCTGCATGCATCATGCTTAATTATATCTTGCTGCAATAAAACAGTTTTAAAGTCAACCTTTTCCTAAACCCCATATGTACATGAACTGTCATACACTCAGATACAAATAGTAACCAAGTCAACCTTTCCAAAAAAAGATCTATATTTTCATTGTGCAAGTAGTTTTGTTTATAGATTAATCAGCTATGAACTCAATATGTGGCAGCAGGGAAGCTGTACCAAACAGAACCCAACAGGCAGGACATAAAATCACAGTGCCATTGAATCAGTTGCAATCAGTAGGGACCTAAGAGTGAGTTTGTATTAAACAGAAAGACAGCTAAGAAAAAGGAATGCAAAAGAGGCTATTTCATCACAAGTTAGTATCTATTTTGTAGATAACAAGCTCAAGAATGGGGCTGTAGAAATAAGTGGATCCAACCCCAGAAGAGCTGTATGAAACATCTTTATAGTTAGCTTAATTTGACAATCAGGTAATGGAAGAGAACTGAGAAAATATCTTAAATAAAAGCTACAAGCCTCCATAAAGCTCTAAGTATTTGTTTATTTCTCTGCATCACAGTCTCTAAACACAACTGCTTTAGCAAGTTTTTCACTGGAGTAAAATAAATCCATTTTCACTTTTACTTTTAAGGCTGCCTTGACTTAAATGTTATTCACAGCAGTTAAAGTAGTCATTCTGTTCTCTAGAGAGCAATCCTACACAGAGGCATCAGATAATCTTCATGGGGTACCAAACATCAGCTACAAAACTGAGGATCTTGGACAGTCCCACATGAAACGAATCTGACTTTTAGGTATTGCTAACATAGAGGATGGATTTGGAACACACATTACTCCATCAGAAGATTATTTTTGGTCTGTGGCAAGAAATTCACAAGCTGGTCCTGTACCTCTGAAGACCCCTGAAATTTTCCCCAATTTCTCTCAATTATTCCACTGTGAGATCATTCCATTGTCTCATTCTACACTACTACAGGCATTGCACTGAAATATCCATTGTTTGACACAGCACAGCTTTCTAGACTATTTTACCACCAGCCTGTAACAGAAGAAAGACAGAAAAAAGGCCTCATCCACCTTGTAAATAGAGCTAAAACTAAGAGCACATTGCCACATCAATGCCATAGACCAGAAAAGTTTGTATGCCCAGATCCTGCTATTTCTCTAACATCTAGATTATAATATTCCTCAATGAATCTTTGTTATTACATCATTAACGTTTTAGTCCGAATTGTGTCTTTATTTTAGTTTGCTTCCTAGGATTTTAGTTCATTTCATAATTCTATCCAGTTAGGTTACTTTCCAAGCAAGGAATGTTCTTTATTCCATATTTAAATCTCTATTGAATCTGAAGGGTGGTTGTGTTAAGTCCTTTAACTTAATTGGTTGGTTTGAAACACCCTTTGCTTAACTTTCACACCACACTAGTCACATTTTCATTTCTCACTTTAGTAAATTTAAATACACAAGAGCAAAACACAAATGAGAATTCTTTGTATTCAACTGACTTCAGCAAAATGCTGTGCATTTTCCATGTGAGTTGTTCCCTAATCTCTATCAAACTGTACACAGAATAAATAGCAGACAGTAATGTGCCTTTAGCACATAATAAAATACATGAAGATGAAAATGTCTTTGGAAAAATCAAGAATCAAAGACACAAAAAGCCACTCTAGAATAAAAATATTCAATGAAAAAAATATTTATAGAGTTACAAAGAATATTACTGTAAATTAGTCTAATCCCATTATAAAAGGGCCTTAAATTTTCTTGATGTAATTTTTACGTAAACTAGAGGGGTTTTTGGATAAAAGCCAAGTCCTCATTTGAAAATATCCAACAACAAATAATCTACTATGACAATTATCAAATTTTTCCTTATATGAGCTTCATTTACTGTTTGAAATATTCTTCTTCCTAGTCTGAATTGCACAGGACCAGGTGGGAAGAGACTTCAGGAGGTCTCTAGTCCAACCACCTCCTCAAAGCAGAGGCAGAGCTCAGACCAGGTTACTGGGCCTTTATTGTTACCTGGCTGCCCTTGCAAAGAAAAACCATCTCCTCATAAGCTGGTCAGAACTTTATGTTATACACATCACTAGATGTGCACATTCCATTAGTGAAATTCAAATTTGTCAATAAGAAAATCTCTTCACCCCTGCCACCCCAAAATTACCACTGCTTTAAAACTGGGTTTTGGACTTGCACCAGAGTGAATGTCCCACTCTGTGGATAAGATGTTCTGAGTGATTTGGCTTCAGAAAAGCTTTGGTGCAATAAAATCAAAGCACTAGTGGGGAAAACCTACTATTATAAAACCAAGAGATCTTGAAATCTTAATGCCTTCCTATAAATGTGCACAGGCACATGCTATGATCTATGCAATACTTCCACTGCATTTATGGCCTTTCTGTTTTGTATTAATTTAGCAGTCTTAAA
Organism: Peucedramus taeniatus; assembly: GCA_013400575.1. NCBI lineage: Eukaryota > Metazoa > Chordata > Aves > Passeriformes > Fringillidae > Peucedramus > Peucedramus taeniatus. Next base: position 18,351 of record WBNO01024427.1, read on the forward strand.
TGCCTCTGCTACACTTGGCCCAGACTCACAGATGAAAACAGGCTTTTCTTTCTCCCTGCATTCTCTATCCAGCCCAGATAAGCAAAGAGTTTTTTTTAATTTTCTCCTTTTCTCACGCTATTTTTCCTTATCTAAGAGTAAGCTATTTTCTGCTAAGGAACTTGACTTTGAAGACTTCCCTACTTGTTTCTCAGGAGTGTCACAAGTTCCTTCTTTGATGATAATTAGGAAGCTACTTTTAGTTATTTACTAGTACATTACAGAATCATAAGATATGAAGTTCTGGTCACTGTCAAGGGCCTATATGACAATTTGTAATAACCTGCAGCTTCTCTGTGCAAGAGCAACACAGTGAACATCAACCCATTTTTCCTGTAGCCACGAACTGACCCAGTTGAAGAATAAATTAAAATTCTATTTACTGCAGAATATCTCTTTTCTCACATGAAAGCTCACTAACCGGATAGGTCTACACTGTAAACAGTGAATCATGTGCAGTGAGAACCCCAAAAATTTACTTCAAGTGGGTCCTGACCCTCATTTTCACCAGTTTATTAATTATATGAGTTTTACAGCAGATATTACGTGCAGGGAGACCTATGACCTGTGACAGATTCACTCGCCCTCTTAACCAAATGAATTATTTTGTTAGAGGCTCCAAAGGAGGTGAAGGCCTGAGCCATAGGCAGGCCAAGTGCTCCTCTAGGTTCAGTTTGTTCTTTGAAAACCCACAATGAGCAGTGACACATTGAGCATCAGCACACATTAGCTTGGAACATGAATGGCACGTGGCTCTTGCAAGGCTCATTTATGAAAGGACAAAAAGTTTTGGTTACAAAGAGTCTCAAGAACACCTTTCCCATTGTATGCAATTTGACCAAGAGCCAACCCTTTATTCCATGACTACAACGGCCTCAGTCAGTCCTTTTTGACCCCTCCCCACTGGGCATTGTAGGGCAGTGGCCTTCCCTTGAATTGGGACAGCTCTCAGGCAGAGACCTTGTACCAACAACATATCTTTGCTGAGTGACCACTCACACAACCTTGTAGTACAATTTGTGCCTGGGTAGCTTTGAATCACTTTTCAAATGACTGTGTGGTACAGTAAGAGAGTGAACTTTCCATCAAACTTCATTAAGTTGCACTTTCAGAATACTCTGTTAAGCCCACTTCTGCTAATACTTTCTGACAGTGCTTCTTTAAGTGATCTAAATCACTGATTCAAAGCAAACGTGCCATCAGCAAGATCCTAAATCAGGATTCACAGCAGGACTGTGCCTTCTTGTTTTTTTTTGTGCTTAAGCACAGTCACGATGTGCTAACAACTTCTCTTCTACTCTACAGTACTAAATGTGAAAAGAAATATGTTTTTATATTGTACAGCAATAAAAAGTATATTTTCACACCATCTGTGGAGATGATTTGTTCATTATCCATCTGTGGAGGTGATTTGGTCATTGTCCAGAATATCTCTGATGAATTCTGCTATCCCATTTTCTGGATCAAAGATACTGTGTCAGAGTGGAGCTTGGAGAGAATAAGGTGATAAAGTATTGCAAAAGAAAAGGGCCTGTGATTATAGGACAATCAGCAGCTAAGTGCAGATTAACTCCAGATTGACATCTGGTTTAAATTTCAGTGTTTATTCATACAAAATATCAAATACTGAAAGAAGATCACAAAGATTCAAATTGCATTAGTTTTGTCAATCAAGGACAAAACGTCACCTGTTACCTAACCCTATGCAACTATCTTATTTATACCATACTGAACTGTTCTATGTAATAGCTTAACAAATTAAAGAAGCAATTAGGCACATCAAATCAAGCAAGAACTGTTAACATATTCAGTTTTCCATCTTGATACAACAAAGTTGAATTTTGAGTAACATTTCAAACATTTTTTCCTAACCCAGATGATGATCTGGGTCAAGCAGAACTTCCATGTTCCATAGTTATTTATAAACAGTGCCCATCTAAAGGTAATAAAAGGCAACATTGTCAGAACCTTGCAGCACATGAATATTCTTTCTGGGGACTCACCAGCTCCAGTTCATGTGACAACCTGATTGCCACATATAGCATTGCAGATGGGATTACACCATATGCACACACTGACTGCTCATGACCTGAGAAAGCTCCATGTTCTGCTTTGACATATCTTATGATTAAAAAATTAATGAAAAATTCAAGGAATTCTACACAGATACCACAGCCAGAATTGCAAAGACTGATCCCAGTGAGACTTGCAGATCTGTTTACATCAATGACATTCTATTAGGCTCTGGCAAATACATAAAATTCTCAACCTACTATGACTTTTTCCTTTAGGTCTCCTTCAGAAATTTTTACCTCTTCATCAGAAAACCCAGTTTATTTGTTTTTTGGTCAGAAGTGTGGATCAGGTCCACTAATGAAATGTGAGACAAAATATTGCAGGTACCACCTGGCTTAGCTTTGGAGCTACTGAGAGTTATCAAACCAGCTACAGGACCAACTTCAGCCTATAGTTTCCCTTTCAGCTTTCACAGTGAGCAGGTCAGGCAAAATCTAGACAGCCTATATACACACAGTTAGGGGAATTACAAGTACCACAAATAAACAGGAAATTCTCAAATACAAAAATGGCATTAAAGGATAAACTTGTAAAAATACGATTTTGAATACTGTAATAGAAAAGCCTGTTAACTCAGACTATGACCTGAAATTTCTTCTACCAGGTAGAAACAAATAAGCAAAGAGAGATGCAGTTCAGTATCACTCTTAAATAAAACTTGGATAAGGAAAATAAAGAGAACATGTAAAAGACAGAGGATTATCCAAGCTGCAAAAAAGAAATTAATACACAGTGGTGTCCTAGGGTGATGTTATGATGCTTGTATCCCCAATCGTCTGCTCTGTTATGCTGGATATTATGCTTTGTACCTTCAAGACCAGCTCTGAAAAATGAAGTTTGTTTTGTTATCAGCCTGCTCAGTCCCACACAGACGGCGAGACACAGACTGTACATAGGCTGCTTTTGGGTTTTTTTGCTCTCTTTTGCTTTTTGCCCTTGCTTTGATCTTGCTCCTGCCTTTCTCTCTTGCTTTTGCTTGTTAGCTAGTTTAGCTAGGCAGTCCATATTTTTTCCTGGACTGTTTTTTTCCTTTCCTTGGAATCATATGAACCTGCTCTGGACTGGGCCCTGGCAGCACTGAGAGCCTGCCCTTTGTGGCCTGCCCTGCAGCAGCCACTGCCAGCGCCGGAGAGGCCGATAACAGAGCGAGCACTCCCCAGAGAGACTGTCTGAATCTGAGATCTCTTCAGAACGGTGAAAGAGTTTTGTCATCCAGTACTGATCATTTTGTGTGTTGGGGGGTGTGTTGCCTGTTAAATAAACAGGTTCTTTCCACTTCTCTCTGAGGAATCCTTCCAGAACCGGCTGGGGGGAGGGGCCGTGTGGGTTGGCTTTTCTGAAGGGGCCCCTTTGGGGGTTTTCTCCCAAATTTGCCCTAAACTAGGACAAGTGGTTATGAAATTAATAGAAGATTTTGAAGCAGTCAAAAAAACCAGACATTTTGGAATACCATTCACACATAAAATAAGGAGAAGGCTAATTTATACTAGCCTATATAAAGTATTAAGGAGGTGATATAAATTAACTGGGAAATCCTTTCTGAGTTCTGATCTGAAATGGCTAAAATACTTGCAGTAAAAACTGAAACTACTGCCGACAAGGGATTCAGCAAAAGTGAAAGCACTGTGCTGGCAAACTGCAATTTGCTACAATCAGTAATTTTTTCTAGCCATGATTAAGTAAAGGGAACTAGATTAAGGGAATTAGCTCTAACATTAATTGCTCTTAAATTTGAGGTGCCTGCATTTTTACCAGCTTTTAAAATAAATGTAAACTTTAACTCAAATGTCTTTTGACACTTTTTTTTTAGTTGCAAGTAAGTGAATTTGTGTTAAAAAGTACTGCTGATATCCACAAAATCTTTTTGCCTATCCAGAGCCTGGCATGCTGCTACTGCTTTCCCTGCTAAACCAAGAGGATCAAAGAAATTTCAGTCTTCAAAGTAGCCTTGAACTTTACAAATACCATGTAAAGCTTTGCCTTTCTTTAGGCACTCAGTTCATGCTGGTCTCTCTATAAAGTTTTATTCACTTTCTGGGGGTGGGGAATATAGCAATCATGTCTTTTTTTTAATCATAAATTGCACTTGCTTTGATTTTTCCAGGTATCTATTCTTAGATATGACTATTATGACTATTCTTAGTCATAAACTTGGTCGAAACACATTTGATTTCAGAGAAAACCTAGGAGAAATAATACACTAACAGAAAGCAACAGTATCCATATTAATGTGTGATACTTCTGATAAAATAACTGGATCAGTTTTCACTAAATCCCACTGTGCAGCATTTAAAAAAAAAAAAAAAAAGAGGGACAGGTAAGGCAGTTCCATGAAAAAAAGAACTAGAACAAAATTTCAGATCTGAACTGTTGTCAAACTTTTAATTGAGCTTGTATGAACTTTAAAAGGTTCAAATCCCAGATTTACATATTTTATCAGTCCCTAATTTAAAAAAAAACCCTCTCACATACACTTAAAATTTCTGCTGCTTCCAGCTGAATGTGTAAGATCTACTGTCATTTTGAGTCAAAGGTCATAATGAAATGAAAGAATAATGTTAGGATACTGTTTCACTGCCATTATTCACTGTAAGACCAATACTCTTTTCCTGATTTAAATAATTAGTCCTTTCATTTGAATATGCTCTGCATGTGAGACCCTGCAGCAAACACCACTGCAGGTTTCTCCACAGTCTGAACACTGCAGAATAAATGCTTATTGGTGGTCCTGATTGTGAGCCTAATTACATCTCTTAAATCTGTGCTTTTTAAAATTTATTCATCATACTAATTTTATATATATATATACTGATATATAACTATTTAATACTGCAGACTGATGCTGTCTGAAAGAATGACAGAGTCATTCTGTGCTCATTTTTCCAGACTGCAGCTCTTACCAAAAGTCTGTGATGAGAAGTTCTGCAAAGTGTCTATAAGATGAGAAAGACCTTCACAAGCATATTAAAATAACTTCTTTTCTTGCTCCACCTCTTTCTTGTGCCCCATCAAGAGAGATAGTCTTGTAAGAAATAGCTGTTCATTTAGGAAGAGCTGACCTTACCAGACTAGCTAAAATTTTATGCTGGAGATTAAGCAGTCAATGTCAACCAGAATACTGAGACACAATAGCACAGCTATTGCTGAGTCACAGGATAATAATACGATTAAACAGGGTGGATTTTTTTGCCAATGGCAGAAGAAAAAACATCTGTTCCGTAATGTGCATGGATGAGAAAATCTGCAGAACAGAAAATCCTTTCTGCAATCTTAGTGCAAGAGTCTATTTTGACCCCTGGTTTATGTTCTTGAGGGCTTCACATTTGCTTGGTAAAGGAAGAGTTTTGATATGTGCCTAACAAAAAAGCAAGCTGGCAGGCATCTGAATTCTTCTCTTAGGGTTTTTCTCTGCTGCTCTGTATGTACCTCTCATACATACTGCAGCAAGGCCCCAGCAGGACTGGATTGCAGTGCTGATGTGCATGTTAATAGAACAGCATTGTTCAAGAGCAATTATCTTGGTCAAGCAGCCTGCATTTTACAGGGTTCAAAGGGACAAGGGTAATACCAGGGGAATAACAAAATGAAAAGGTGACTACATGGATATGCCTGTGTATGTCAGAAACTTAATGTTTCCACTTGTAAATAGGTTCATTGTGTTACTTCAAAGCAAGAACTCAGGAGAGTCAAATCTTGAGTTCTCAATTCTCCTTTTTAATGGTGGTAAAGAAGTCAGACATGACAATTTGGCAATGTGGATAGTTAATTTGCCTAGAGCACTTCATGAATATTAATCCTAACACATACAGAGACACTGTACAATTGAATAACAAAGGATAGAGAGATCACATGTTTAAAACCAAACCCAGAGACAAAAGGGCTGAGCCACTGAGGTGGAACTTCATTTCTGTTACAAACATTGACTGGATGGACTGTGACCATTTGTGCATCCCATGGCAAAGCAGCATTGTTTGGCTGCAATTTCTAACTGAAGCACTCAGACTCTTTGGTGTAGATGTAGCTGAAGTCCAAGAGGTTGGCAATAGGCCCCACGGTGCACATGATTAAAAAAAAAGCCTATGCAATTTCACTTTCTTTGCCTCTACTTTCTTTTTAATCCACGGTGAATTGTTTAAACTCCAGTATTTGTCAAGGAGGATTGACAGATCACCCCCCCAGTGACGTAGAATTTCAGCTACATAGGGGCTTTTCTATTAACTACTGCACCATAGAAAAGATACAAATGGTAACTTCTACAATCGTTTTTATAATTTGAGTCATTATAAAGTAATGAATGCTTGGAAGCTCACTAACACAAGCATGTTCTCTTGGGGCCGTGCTGGGCACTCGGCAGGGCTGTTTATACAAGAGGACCCAGCCAAGTCCCAGCACCTTGAGGCATGTTGGTTTCAGGAGGTCCTGCTGCCACCTACTTGCCATTCAGCCCAGCACAGTGCAGCCAAATGTCTGCTGCAAATTGTCTTTTTCTGGCCTCATTCTATGGGAAAATCAATGAGTGCCAGTTGGCACACATGCTACCTCACTTGATTTTTAAGTACTCCTTCAAAGTCCAGAGCTAGTCTTGGAAAACAGCCTCATGTCCAGCTCTTGGGAAGTTTTGTTCCTATCTGTGGCCATTTTTTACATCTGTGACATGCACTGAATGTATTGGGGTCATGGGTGTCCTGCCAAGAGTCACTGCAAGCCCACCTCACCCCAGCTCCAAGATGGGCCTGTTCAGCATCCAGAGGAGATAACTGAGAGGGAACTCTCAATGTGCAACAGGCAGCTCCCCCCTCACCTTCCTGTGTCTTGGAGGGCGAAAAAACCCCAACCAAACAGAAATCTAAATGTCAACACCTCTCTAGTGCAAGAGCATAAATATAGCATTTATTAATGGTGTCCCCAGACCAAAGGTGAGATAGGAAGATATTTCAAGACCCAACTCTGACCTTAATTATGCCCTACATTGCTGTAGGAATGCATCTTCATTGGTTTGGTGGGGGGAAAACCCCTCTTTTCTGCTCTTCTAGAAAATTCATAAGGAGAGGAAACAAAAATGGTAACTAGAATCCGAGCAGATACAACAAAAATGGCTGTTATTTTTTCAGAATTAGTACAGAGACATATAATATGCACCAACTCCTCAGGCTGAACTGAAAGGCAGATTCAAAGATCTAGAGCTCAGGAAACTGCAAAGGCTGGACACAGTGACCAAAAGCTGCAGAACTGGAAGGTTCATCCCCTCCCTGTAGCACAACATAGGGTGCAAGAGCATCCCCCACAAACACCTGTGCAGATCCCACATTAATAATCAGCCACTGCTGCCAGGAATGTCTCATTCTGCTGCTTAATTGGAGACATATTTGTCAATGGTCCTAATTCCAGAAAGATAAGATTAGTGTTCAGTGTTTGACACCAGCTGGAAGAAAAGGAAGCTTATAGAAAGCAGGTCTCCCCTGTTAAATGCAGAAAATACTGATGATATAAGAGCACTTCTTGAATTGCCATCACATCTCACTCCCTCTTCCATCCTAACACCAACACCTCTGCACACTAATTCATTAGTCACAGCATCTTACAGTCAATCAGTGAAACCAGTCTGAATCTTTCAGTGAATGATAAGCACATCCACACATTCCCCTGACACTAATGTGGTGCTTAGGGAGAACACTGTGCAGGTTTACTGTTATGGTAATCACTGCAGAGCTCTGTTAGCAGCAACATTAACCCAGGTGAACGTTCACTTATTACAGCAGCACCTTTCTGCCCTCAAGAAGGTCACCTGTACCACTTATCATAGATTGTATTAGTTTGTAACACCAAGAGAAATTGATTCATTGGTTGAAAATCAAAAGTTAAGAGGAAAACGTTCTTTTCCAAACATGAAGAGCGGTGCTTTGCCAGATTTATAAACTTGCCAGGATTTTAAATTGTAATAATGTATCAAATTAAAGCATGCTAGAAGAACTCCTTTTGTATTAGAAATAAGTACCTGTGGAAATACCACTGGAGAAATAGATACCATAAAATAACCACAGGCAGAAACAGATATTTCTTTACCTGTATGAGTTAAACTTGCTTAACTTTAGTCTTCTGTTTAGTATATCCAAAACATTTTCCATCTTAAATACATCTTTGCCTGTAGAAGGCTGTCAGTATTAAAGCAGAGCTTGAATAATGCCATCTGGCATAGAAAGCCATACTGAGTCAAACAGCCCCCCATATAAAAACTACTGCCCCAGGTAGCTTGCAAAACTAAATACTTTACAAATAAAAAGGCAGAAGCCACATGTTTACAGCAAAAACTTGAAGAACTGATGAGGAAAGGAGAGATAACAGAAGGGTATTCCATTATGGAAAAGTTAGCTCAGGTTTTCATGGGAAAGAAATCAGAAAACTCCAGATAGTAGCAATATAAAATGTATTTGCTAAATCTGGAGATGCTCTGACGTTATTACATACAAGTTTTTCCTTGTCTATAAGAACAGTGGCATAAATAATTGTTTCTATTTCTATATACTTAGCTGGTAATGTCTAATGTTCTTGTATTTGCAGTGCTGCTCCAGCATGATCAGCACTGCAGCATGGTGATCTTGGTTCTATCTGGTAACCAGGAATTTACAGCCCATTTTGGTGCTTCTTAAAGATTTCTCCAAGTTTATTATCCAACTGTTATTGACTAAAGTTTATTGCTTAGTGTCTCTCAAGCTTTTTCCAATGCATTTTCATTTCAACTGTGATGAATAATTTAGAGTGAAATATGCCACTTCATTGTTCACTCTGTGAACAGTAATTCAGGAAAACAGCAAATCAGCACAGACTTTACATGACTTCAAAAGTTTATCCTCCCTCAAAAACAGACATTTTCTACTTATTTTACTTTTTACTAGATATGAATCTCTCTTTCCCTCATGTAGGTTTTCTTACTGTTAAGAAATACCAGTTGGCACACAGCAGTAACATCTCAGCAGCTGAATCAGAGAACTGATAAAATTCTTTTTCAGAATGGCTGTAAGAAGTGTTTTACAATCATAAGAAGCAAACACAAGTGGCATGTTGTCAAAAGGAGCAAGTAATTTCAGACTAATGATCAGGGGAAAGGAAAGTACTGCAAATTGTGCAACTAGAAAGTCTGTAATGAACAAAAGATTATGGTGACTTGTTTTATGAAGCCCTCCACACACACTAGCTCTCCTCTGGCCTCACTGTTACAAAGAGTTGCATTCTTGAAGTAGAGATAATGGAAATAAAGGGGATTGCTTTGTAATACAAGAAAGCTGAGCAGAGTGTCCCTGCACAGTCTTGTGTGACAGCAGTCATAGCAATTTTTTATGTTGTCACAGGTTAATGTAAAACAAAATAATACAAGCCTCCTTGATTAAAACAAAACAAAACAAAACAAAAACCACTAAAAACCAAAACAACAAAAAACCAAATCCCAAACCAAGGAACCAAACAAAAACGATCAGAAAATGAAAAGTAAAATGAGACATTTGGATACAAGGCGAGGAATCTATGGTTCTGTACCACAGCTAGACAGTAACCCATACCCACCCTACCTGCAGGTACTGTGCAGCTACAGCACCCAGCATCAGGGCATCAACAAGAACTCAGAATGTGACTATGAAAATCTGTATGTTGTTACTCTTTTAGTGTAAGAAATGAGAAAGCACTTGTCAAGCACTTGTTCATCACCTTACCACAACAGCAATAATTACAGATATGGAATGGTGTATGCAAAGAAAAGTAGTCTGGAGAACACCAAGAAAGCAATCTTCAATATACACAGTTGTTAAATATTATAACTGCACTAAGATCAGCTGCAAAAACCTCAGTTGGCAAGGCAGACATCTCTTCATTACTAATGAGACAGTGCAATTCTTTATAGCGTGATTGCTTCAAAGAAACAAACTAGTTTAGTTTATTTTTAATTAGTCTCAAAAGGAGGTTTTTATTGAATAGGAGATTCTCAAATGACAAGAGAAAACAGAAGACTCAGCATAAGTGAAGTGAACTAGAACCAGAGGAAGAGAAGCTGAGTGTCTACTGGACAGGTTTGCCAATATCCCAGCAATTCAAAGTCACTTAGAGCAGAAGCATGCAGCAAGTGTCTCATTATATTAAGGCAACTGCCACCTCTGAAGAAGTTGCTGACATAAGGTTTGTGCAAAAAAGAAGTTTTAGCAATTGCTGTAGGGGGTTTTGTTTGTTTTCTTTAAAAAGGAAAATTAGAATTCATTCCACAATGGGTAAAGTTGAAAATTGTCAAAACTCATTAAGGAAAGATTGGGCCCCATTCTTTCAATGGCAGCAGTTCCTTGGGTTTAGTATTTTGAGGAAAAGAGTGGGTGAATGGCAACCATAGAACAACTAATCATGCCTTAATTATAAAGAATTTTGCTCATGCTAGGCAAAAAATTAATTAGGAAAATAAGCTTTAAAGGTGTTGAAAAGCATATTCTAAGATTTCCTTTTAGCAGGATGAGTGTTTTAAATGGACTCCAAATTCTAAAACAGAAATTGGTACTAATGAGAACTAAAAAAATTGTTTAAACACAAGCATATTTTTTAAAATTTATATGAACTAAGGAACTTTTATATGTAAAACAGGTTAGAGGCCAGGAAAAATAACTTCTATCAAAAACTGAAATCAACCAGAGCACTAAATGCACAAGGACAGGATAGAACATAATTGCATATGACTGTGGATTTTTTCAGAGCCTTTTGCCCTGCTAATAAGAACAGCAGAACTGTCATGTTTACCTCCACAGAGAAAAGAAGTGAATGACTCCAAATCAAATAAGCAGCTATCAGAGAAGTATTGTTTGACACTGTCTGCAGGGCTCTTCATGGCAATCAGCGAAGCTTACCTTTCCTATCATCATTTTCTTGAGATTCAACTTTTCTGACAACCTCAAGGTGATAATGCTGCTAATTTACTTGTCTTAACAAATCTTAAAATCTTGCTTTTTATTCTGAAATCCCGTAAGAAAGATGCTGTGGAGTGAAAAGCTGAAAAACATCTAAAGAAGTGACACAGTATACAAATGTAGGGTGCCAGGAATCAGTATCAGGACTTCAGAGAAGAAATTACAAATATTTCCCTAAACCAAACAGTTGCCACTAACAATAGTCAGGACCAAAAATGTGACGTCTTTTATACACATGGTTAAACATCTTGCAATACAACAACAGAAACGAGTCAGATTCACGAACTCAGTATTTGAGAAAAAGAATTGGTGACAGTCATTAACTACTGGAAAGGTGAGTAACAGTTCTTTTCACTGTTTTGCTCTTTAGATGGGAGCCATTATCATTTCAACTCGTTTTAAGATCCTTTCTTGTTTTCTAACAATCAAGAAAGAGAGAACACCCTGTAATCCAACAGCAGAGCTTGCATACAGAAATCCATCATTAGCAAGTTATGTATGTTTTTTCTTCACCCATTTCTTTTACTTGCCAGTAGCACAAAGGCCATTATTGACTATTCCATTAAATGATCCTGGACAGTTTGCTGGATTTAGGTGATATCTGATTGAGTTTATCAATTGGGTTTGAGTTTGGACAGAAAGGGAACCTTTTGTTTCTGTTACAACAAGGAAAGTTTGTGGCAGTTGCTTATTTCAGTCAAGATACTACTTCCAGTGTAGAAACACACTTCACACTGCAAGGCTCATGGTAGCAGGCAAAGATGCATGGCATATGTAAATTTTCTTAACCAGAACAAATCTCAACATGTGGAAATGCATATTTGCTTTCCCAGTATACAAACCTGTAAGCTCAGAAACTCATCTCCTAATGAGCACTCATAAGTTACAAAAACTCACTTGATCTAGTGGGTATTTAGTCTCCTCAGATTAATAAACTATGAATAGCCAGGCCATTTCAAAGACAGATGCACCTTTATACCACCTGAATCATTAAAAGCCTCGGTTTTTGTAAGTAACTTCTATTGCAGCTTTAAAAATCCATATTATATTCTTTTTTTTATTCATTATACAATTCAGTTAAACTGATGCTTTGCTGTGGTATGTAGGTCACTTGCATTTACTTTGAAGTACTTTATAAACACAGCAGCAAGCTGAAGCTTTTATAAATGTTCTCCCTCATCTTGGTTGCATTACAGTCCATTTGAGGGACTTAACAATCAATGCACTTGTAACACTTAAACTGGAAAAGAAAGAAGTTTGATTTAGACTGATAAAATATTCATATTGGGTCATACCTTACAAGTCTCCAGAAGTTAGAGGCAGTGTGTTTGCCAAGATAGGATAGCAGCTGTATCCACCTATGATATATTAAGATACAAATGATACAATTTGAAATTACATTATCAATCAGATTTACTGTTCTAGTTGCCTTACTGGAAAAAAAAAAACAAGGAAAACTAGACTCTATACAGTCTAGTTCAAAAGCAGACATTTAAAACACCAGTGAAATACCATTTATTTGCCTATTGAATCTATTACTTCTGTTCCAAACCACCAATTATTCCAATATGTTATTACTGGAAGTAGCATACTACTACTAGAAGTAATAATAGCACTTTGCAATTATCTCACATGAAACAGTGCAACTTTCAGACAACTGGAATATTTTCTTCCCATAAATGTTAAGTCTAAGGGGTCCAAGAAGTTTTTGCAAAAAAAGTCAGAGACATTTTTCTTTTCTAAAGAGTAGTACTCATTTCTAAACAGTAGCAATATTCAGAATGCAAAAGCCATTAGATCCTTTCCTCACATATTTCTTATTAACAGTAGCCTCTGAATTTTAAAAAGCACAAATCCTTAGATTTTGGCTCAAGTAAAACCAGACACCAGTGTAAAAGGGCTCTATTGATAAAGAGGCTTCATTTTACTCCTTAACTATCAGATTAAAACTGGAAAACAAGTGAACTGCTCAACCGCTGTGAATTTGGCCCATTAGACTTGATAACGTATGCTGAATGAAAGCAAAATAAAATAAGTAAAATCATATTATTAAATTGAACAAAATGGAAGCCACTAGTTGCATTCTGGTTTGCTAAATAAAGGGTTAAAAGTTTTCTGTCAGATACACACTACCACTAATTTTCTTTCTCTGGTTTCAAATTTGGTCCCTCAAAGCCTCTGCATTTAGCACTGCATTCCAGAAAACTACACGAGTTTATGAACATTTCCTAACTTTTTTCCTTACCAAAGAATTTATAAAGTGGAAAAATATTTTTGCCTAAAACCAGATAAAATAGCTAGAGGGAAAAGACTGAAATAGCAGTGACTAACTAGAGAGTGTTCTTTTGTCTTACTCTGCTATAAAGAAAAAGCCCTTACCTGCTAAATCCCTGTCCTCTTGCAAGCCAACTCTAACGACCTACAAAGTATCTCACTCAAAACAAATACTTTCCTACTGATAGCTTTTTGTATCGATTAATGCAATTGCTGGCCCAATTGCAGTTAGAGCCTAATTAGTTTTCACTCATTACCTATCTGGGTTGATTTGGCAAACTGGGCTTTTGGTAGCAGGGGAGGACCACAGAGGTGGCTTCTCTGAGAAGCGGCTGGAAGCTTTCACCGCGTCCAACAGAGCCAATCTCTGCTGGCTCTGAAGATGGACATGCTGCTGGCCCAATTAGAGAGGTTGGTAATGCCTCTGTGATGACATGTTTAAGCAGAAAAATCAAAACAGCACACATGCAATTTTTTTCCAGGGATGATGAGGAGCTGCTGCTGCAGGCTGCTGCTTCCAGAGATAGAGAGAGGGGCCTTGCTTCCAAACCAGAGCAGCCTATCCTTAGGTCTGCACACCATGGACAAGTGACCCAGGCCACAACAGTTTCAGGAACACTCATTTGCCCGTGGGAGGGACTCACAGCATAGCAGAGAACAGACTCCTCTCCCTGAGCAAACAGANTGACATGTTTAAGCAGAAAAATCAAAACAGCACACATGCAATTTTTTTCCAGGGATGATGAGGAGCTGCTGCTGCAGGCTGCTGCTTCCAGAGATAGAGAGAGGGGCCTTGCTTCCAAACCAGAGCAGCCTATCCTTAGGTCTGCACACCATGGACAAGTGACCCAGGCCACAACAGTTTCAGGAACACTCGTTTGCCTGTGGGAGGGACTCACAGCATAGCAGAGAACAGACTCCTCCCCCTGAGCAAACAGAAAATCCTGAGTGACCAACTGACCAAAACCCCCATGCCCCAGTGCTGTTGGTGATACAGAGGGCTGGGATGGGGGAGGGTGGTGTTTTAAAGGCTTATTTTACTTCTCATTATCCTTCTCTGACTCTTTTAATAATAAATCTATCTTATACCTTTACATTTGAAACTATTTTGGTCTTACAGTGTTTTTTTCCCAGTTCTTATCTCAACTCATGAACCATTTGTTAATTTTTTTCCCCTCTCCTCTGACCAACTTTAGCAGAAGAAAGTGAGAAATTACTTTCATGGGTGCATGGCATTTGGCCATTGTCAAACCAGGACAAACCAGGACAAACCAGGACACGATGACACTTTCAGCTGTGTCACTCAGTGAGCCCAGGGTCTTCCACTCAGCAGAATTGCCATGTGCTCTTTGGCCCTGACCCTTACAGAGGGAGGACTCAAACAGGATTTACTTCAGTAACACATTGGCATTGAGTCCAACACTGCAATCCAAAAGGGGCCACCCAGCTGCTCCCCAACACTGGGGCTGTTCCACTGCCCTTTATGACAGCAAAGCTCCTCCAGGGCCCAGCCCTGCACCTGGAGCAGAGTGTGGCTGCTGTGTGTTGCCATCCATTCCAAGCTGCAGGACACAGACTGAAGCAGGAAAGGAAATTCACTTTAGGCAGTTCTGCTCTAACTCAGGAGTTTGCAGTTGCACTCATGAGACTGAGTTAACCTAAATGCTGATTTTCTCTGCTGAATAATGGCCCAAATTCAATCATAACTTTTCCCTTGATTTAGGAACTGCACGGAGGTTGAGTTTAACCTTCACATCAGGCCTGTGGGCGTAACTTTTCCTGCCTTGTTTCTGACTTAGCACAGCATCAGAGAGAGAACACGGCAACAAAGACTGGGAATTAACAGCCTCTGAAATGTCATGTTTCCATTTGATAAGAAAAAGCAACTAGCAGCTGAAGATTACTTTAATTGCAGTCTCATGTAGTAGCCAAGATTATAATCTCTCATATTCACCACTTAACACTGCAGCAATGGTTTGGCACAGAGGCCCACAGCAAAGTTTATTTAATATAAATGACTGAGCATCTTAGAGTCAGGAAGGGAAGAATTTTTAGAAAGTATTCAGCCTGGATTAATGTTAGGATGTGAAAGTAGCAAAGGTTTCTTCACTCTTTAGACACAGCAAGATTCCTAAGATGCTCATAAAAGGAGTTTAAAGCATGAAACCCAATACAGAGGTATAAAGATAATGCTAGAATTCAAAACCACACTTGTGTTTTAATTTGTCACAAAGTTATGAAAATGAGACAGACTGAATAATTTGCAGATGAAACTGGGGTTACCTGACACCTTGATCTCTCTCTTACTGATTCAGCTACACTGTCATAGAAACATTTTTTTTAACTTTATAGACAGTTCCTGTGTATGTCTTGGATGTCCCTGTGCAGGCATGGGGGCCACAAGGATGGAGTGAAGTTGAGCCTGGGAAAAAGGCTGGAAAAATTGTTTTAGCTTTTCTCTTTGTTTCTTGCCATCCAACTCCATTAAAAACTAAATTAACTTTTCCCAAATCCAGCCTAATTCCCTGTGATGGCAGTTGGTAAGTGATCTCCAGATCTTTGTCTCCACCGATGGCTTTTTCACCTTCCTTTCTTCCCCCATCACATTGACAAGGGGGAGTGAAGGAGTGTCTGGGTGAGCAGCTGGACAGAGTCACCCCATCATTTACGTGGCACCCAATGCTGGCCCCAACCCTCAACTCTGATACTACAAACATTTTTATGCTCTACAGCTGAGCTAGCTGGCCATTCTCAGGGTGGTATGGCCAAGCTTAACCCACAGTAAAAATAGGCTCTGCTAAACCTTTTTTTTTACCAAAATATGTATCTTTTCAAATGAGAGTTTCTTTGACTGAGTTCTTGGTGCTGATAAAGTGTTTTACTGGAGATGTGCAATGCTGTAGAAATATCTAGACCTGAACACTGAGAAGAAAAGCACAAAAAAAGGATCTTCAGTATTTGCATGTCTTTATTAAATGTAGAGGACAACTACTGATTTATCAAAGAATTTTAATATATGTGACATCACATGAAGATAACCACTGAGTACCAATGTACATAGTGGTGTTAGTCTAAGCTGGTATGAAAAATGCAACATAGATTTTACACAATCTTGAGCAAAAGATTTGGCAAAATTTTAACATTTTTGGCAAACAACTTGTAGTTTTGCAGAAGAAAAATTGGTCATTACAGGCACTGTGATCACACTAATACAGTACATTGCAGCTAATAAGTACACTAATACAGTACATTGCAGGTAATATAAGCTTGCTGCTTTTGTGCTTGGCCTAGATAAAAAGGTAAATAAAAATAAAAGTTTCAGTTAAGTGTGCACAAACAAAAATGTTTCAAGTGCTCTTCTCTGATTTGGTGCAGGCCTGCTTTGCAAAGCTGTATGGTTTTCAGCATTCAATGGAGATTGTGTTCTGTCAAGCTGCCCTCATTAGGACTTTTGTGTGTGCACAGAAATCTCCTGTTTCTGGAGCTGGCTGAGTCTGCAAAGGTTTTCATGTGGGAAAACGTTTAAAGGACAAAGCCAAGAAATTCATTGCATTTTCTTTCTAAGCTCTGAAATCATCACAAGTTCTCTGACCAAGCATACCTTCAGTTCTTGTCTCTGTCAGTCCCATCACATTCTCAGACTTCTGGCACTAAAAAATCTTTCCAAGTAATGAAGAATACTGCAACCAAGATATCCCCCATATATATGCTGCATCTGCAAAATGCAAAAATTCAAATTAATCATTTGCCTGGTTTTCCTCCCAGATGCTGGTATTTTTTGGGTAAAATGTCCTGGATTTGTTAATGAAGGTTGTGTTTAGCTTACACTGCATCATCATTCGTGCTCTAACTGGGGAAGAATAAAGGCAAAACACTTAGCAGTCAACTGTAGCCATGACAGTGACTCATAGCAAATTTTTTGTCTTTTTCTTGGAAATGGCAGTATTTAAATGTGGTTACTCAATAACCATCGTGTTGTATATGTGGTTACATTATGGGTAATGATCTGGAAAAGCAGCGTTCAGGATGGGGTTTTCCCAACAAGAAGCTTTCGTTGCAAAATAGGCAATTAATCTTCAAATAGACCATGTAAAAACAGGTGTTCAGTGACACACAGATTGGTGGCATTGGCATTGAAACATCTTGTTTCCTAGTGTGTTGGCACCAGTATGGAGAAAAGAGAATGTTTCTGCAGTTCTCCATCCAAAGCAGACCGACACCTTTAAAAATAACTTTTGATTCTCAAGACAACTCTATCCACATCTTCATGTATCATGGAAATTCTAACATTAGAATCTGTTCATCTGAATGGAAAAATGCAGCCTAAAATTAGTTGCAAACCATCTGCATCTGTGAGCTGTCATATACATCTTCAAAGTCTATATTCCTACTTTTGTGCCTGAAATAGAATAAAATAAAGGAACAACATCTTTATATATGAAATCTGTGATTCAAGAAGTTAACATGCTGCTTAAGCTATATTCTGCTGTCTAGAAACCATTATCTATGGGTAGTTCAGTTCTCCACCTAATCACTCATTTTCACATATTTGGAGGAAAAGCAAACCACATGCTAATATGAATAAAAAAAATGTTTCAGCCTAAAGAATTAGATTGTCACATTGGTAAATGCATAACTACTGCTTTCACAGTTGGTATGTGAATTGATGAAATTTCTTTAGACAAGTTTTGCAGTGGTCATAGTCTGCTGGCTTAACAGCTCATCTGGGTTTTCATGGTGACACAGACAAGGCCTTTTCCAGTTCATAGGAGAAGCTGCCAGAGAAGGGAATGAGATCGACAAGTCCTGAATGTGAACCTAAGTACAAACTACTGAGGTGTGTATAGTGAGGAGTGAAGGAAGTTTTCTGTGTATTTAGGCATTTTAAGGAATGCCCTTGTTGGTGGGAGAGCCCTGAATTGATGATCCATTATATTCCACTGGCAAGCCAACTTCTCAGATGGTAAAACAAAAGACTGGCAGAGCACTACCCAAATTGGTAAAGCTTTGCCAGTACACAGAAACATGGAGAGGGCTTCCTACCTTCTAGCAAGAAAATTATGTTTTTTTCCTTTATAATTACTTTCAGTTATGTTAAACAATTGCTGCTTTCATTTCTTTTCAGAAGAAAAGTGCAGGTGTTGGCTCTTTTTAGAATAGTAAACTTGAGAACTTAAATTATTTAATGCTCTACATACTTTGTAACCTAAGGGTGTTTTGCTCTGTCAAAAAGGGGTCATCAGAAGTCAACAGAGCACGTGCAAGGTCTGAAAGCCTTTTTTAAATTTCAGAATGTTTTTAAAATTTATTTTTTAAAGGCTAAAATTTTTCTTCTGCTTTTCCTTTTAAAATAATGAAATAAGCCAAAATGCCAGTCTGATAGAAATGTTGCCAAGCTCACAGCATTAGAGAACACACTGTCCAAGCTTTGATGTCTAGTCAAACATCACTAATGTACTTAAACACAAAGAAGAAACAATTTATTTTGAGAATTACCTCTCCTCTAGGGATATGTGCAAATTACACTGAGTCAAATAAGGAATATAAATCTTGGAAGTTACTCTTGTGATAAAAAGGACTAGCTGTAGTTCTTCATATGTTTGACACTGGCTGGTGGCTTTTAAAAATGCATATTCATTAGCAGCCCTGCTTTCTAAAATCCCTTTATGATCTGGTCACTATTTAACACAAGAGCAGCTGGATACAAGTTAAATTTATGCCTGTCCATTAAATGATGGATGTTGAAACAGATTTGCACAGTACAGTAACTGTGTTCACACAAACTCCCTATCAGTTCAAGACTTCTGTCTGAGTGATTTCCAATGCAGCCCGTTCCAGGCCAAGGAGCTGAAGGACAGGAACAAATGTCTCTTATATTTCAGGTGATTAATGTTGTTTGCCGAAGTATTTGTCACCTGTACTGATATCCACATGCTCAACTTGCAGGAAAATTTTTTCTACAGTGCATTTGGAAGGGAGTTCAACAAATAAAGCTTTTTTCAGTGCATGCTGTTAGACATGAATAAGCCTGGTATTTCATATATCAAAATTCAGAACTAGGCTTATGGTCCAAATTAAGCTTCAAAACACCAAGGTATATATTTATATATATATATATATATAAGGTACCCTTTCCCAGCCAAAAGTTACATTTTTCATTCTAATGAGATATCAACAAGCCTCCTTTCCATGAATGTTTACAATAGTTTTTTAATCACTTTACTAAAATTAATAAAAAATCTTCCCTTAATATTTATGGGTTAATATATTTAAATACTCTAGCATGGAAATTTTTATAATAGCTGAATGAAACTCATAATCTACAATTTTATTTCCCAAAAACTTGTAATAGAAAATAGCTTATATCCCCAAAAGAATTTAATATTACAGAATAAAGTAGCAATATTCCTCAATCTCACAAAAAATCTCAACACTGTTCCAACAGGCATTGACAAGAACAGGTCATTTTGAAAGAACAACCAAACCTACTACTACCATAAAAATCAAGAATGTAATTAAAAGATATAACAAGCAAAAGAGACAGAGTATTTTAATTTATATACATCAGATAGATATAGATATAGATACAGATATAGATGATATAGATATAGATTATATAGATCTAGATATGTAAAGTACATGAAAATCAGTATGGAAACTGCCCACTGTTCTTCTCTGCAATAAAGAGAAGAACATTTATTAAACATTCATTTATCACATTGTCCAGGGAATACTAAACCCCCTCCCTTTCAATTAACTCTTATAGATGTTTCTCTAACTGCCTCACCTTACAAATTGCAGAATATTTGTATGCATCAGAAACAACCCATAAATCACCCATATCATTATCCTCCCAAGAGGTCAGGCATTGTCCAGGGAATATCCTGGAAAAAACAGTTCCTGACAGACTGATAAGCAGGAAGCATCTGTTGTGAGCATCCAGAGATTCAGGGCTAGGGTGAGAATTTGTCTTTACAAAGTAAATTCCAAGTCTCTGAAGCCTGACCATGCCCTTTCAAGAACCTCCTCTGCTCCAGTGACCAAAATTTCAAATAACTTCAATGGAAAGAGGATCAATCTCTAAATATTCATAGAGTTACAATTGTTTCAAGAGATGAGTATTACAGACTTCCATGTGGAAGGTGTAAAGCTGACTTACACAATCTGACTACAGAGAGATAGAGCAGCTGGCATCATCCTTCTAGAGGAAAATTGTAGAGTGGTGGCCTCAGTCTAGAGCTCTGAGTGCTGGGGGGCATTCTAGGCAGGACTTTCAGAAGAGAAAAGCTACTTTGCACTGCTGACATAAATAGATTACAGCTCTTGCCCTCTGGAGTGAGCCTGCTCCCCACTATTACAAGCATCAGGTGCAGAGTCCAGCAGTGAAGGCTGCACAGCTGACCTGGCTGAAAATGTACAGAACTGTGAGGATATCCTCACATTGCACAGATCTCCTTACTTTTGTTAGTGTCCTCCTGGCAGCTGCTTATTATTGTGCCAAGGTCCAATGTGCTACTTGTTTCAAAAATACACAGAATTCTCTCTTGGGTGCCATGCCCATGCCTATTTCTGGAAAACGAAAATAAAATTTCCCAGGCTGCCTTTGCAAATGTTGCTTCCCTACTCACTAAAATGAAGAAAATTTAGGTACAGCTCTCTTTCCATTTTTTTCCAAAGATAAAACAAAACATAACAGGAATTAACCCGGATATAAAATGTGCAAAAAAGAAACATGCACTTGACTTTTTTAGGTCTAGAAAATGTCTTTTCCTATAAAGTTACGCAGATACTTAGAGGCAATCAAAGGGCATGCAATAGTGGACTTGCTCTAGTACAAATAAAATCACTCCATTAGTTCTACTGTTTTATGCAACCATTTGATCTGCTTCAGTGGTTGTAATGGTCTGATGGGAGAAGGCTCAAAAGCACCTTAACAATCCCTTTATTCTGTCAAGTCACTCTGCAGCTCTCTTGTACCACTTCACTCAAACATGCTCTGTGCTACCTAGTGAGAGAGTCAGAACAATTCCAGACCCTTAAAGAAATGTCTTTTTTCTTGAAACTGAGTGCCTCAGAATGGAGTAAATTCCTCTCTACCTTTAATACTGAGTTTAATAAACTCTATGTTCACATCTACACAGTCATTTGCTGATTCCACAGAGCACCATGGTCCAACCCTGTGGTCTTTTGTTAGCATAGGAAACTTATATTTTAAATAACCAAAATATTTTGTGTTTGAAGACATGCAGGTTAAGAAGATGAACTACAGGGAAGAGGCAATACAAGTGATCAAGCTGCCACTTCCCTTTCATTTTTGCAGAAAGAGCAGAGGTTTTCTCCTAGAGGTTTGCTAAGATCCATGAAGTTATATAATAAAGACACATTCATATTTTTGCAAGTATTAGACATTGAAAGATGCAGATAAATGCTACATAAGCACATCTGAGAATTACACTGAAAGCCTGTCTATAAATTCAAGTTCTTTCAATGTAATGAAAGACACTGCTACCATGATATTTAGGCATACAGATAAAAATACATGATTTTCAGACATGTTGATCAGCTATGATTCCTACTGATCATAGTCAAGTGTTTAAAATAATATGCTGATAGTACAAGGGCTGCTCTTTATTGGTCTGTATTGGTCCCTTTTATAGCTCTGCAAGTTTGACTGAAATTGCACTTTTGGACTTTGTACTGGAAGCGTGTCACACTCATGCAAGTCATGGAGTTTCCTTAGCTGATAGTTCCAGTTCTCTAGCATGACAAGCTCAACTACTGGCATTTCTTTTTATGCATTTATGGAAAACAGACTGAAAGGAGGGACAGTGACATGCAAAATAGGAATTGTCATTTTCTGTTTTCCATTCTATTCTTAAACTGGAAGAAGAACTCTAAGTAGGATTCTCAGTATCTCACCAGGATCTCCTGATGCTAGGAGCATCAAGGATGTCTTTTTTTTTTTTTTCTAATGAAGCTTAAACATACCAGTTTCTCAACAAAGTAAGGTTTTCATGAACAGCACATGCCCTCTGGAAATGCTGCATTTTCAAGACAAAAACTCAAGCATCTGACCAGTAAATTACATTCTGAAATGTCTAATAATTTAGAACTAAAAGCCAACCCTTTTTAATTCAGCACTTCCTTATGGGAGTCAGTTATGCAGTTCAAGAAAGCTGCAGTGAGACAGCTCTATGTGCAGATTCTCTTCTGAAGACAGAGCTGTGAGTTTAGAAGTCATAAGAAGGTGCTCTGCTTGCAAGGAGATTAAATTTCATAGTTTCTGGTACACTAGACATTGAACTACAACAATATCTGTCAGTTTGCAATAAAATGATTGATGGAAAACAAACAATTAGATCTAAAATATCTTAAAATAACTGGATAAAAGAACTAGAAGGCTTGGTTTTCCTCAAATCCTGATTTTCTTAAATACAAAAAGGTAGTTTTAGTATTGTCAACAATACTTTTGATGGAGAAGACTAAAAAGAAAGAAAAATAAACCAAACCAATTTCTGGTGAAAACAAAAGCTGTATTATTTTAGTGCTGCCCCTCTCTGTTTTAAACTAATATGTTGTAATTACTTGCAGTGCTGTCAGAATGTGTGCATGTGTACATTCAAGGTTTCTGTTAGTTCTTGTACAGTCATTTTCAAGAACAACAACCCCCAGTATTTGACAATGAATGCACTGTCTCAAAAGAGAAACTCTCCCCAGGAGTCACTGCCCAGATCTCGCTCAGTGCTGCATGAAGCTGGGAGAAGAAAGGGAACAATTTCAGTTGTTCTAATCTTGCACAGCCCTGTGCCTTTTGATCTTCTCTTTGTTCCCTCTTTGTGAAGCACAACTTACACTGCCTGCAATTTACTGAGCTCACTATTTACTTCTCTTTTTTGAGCAGTAACAGCTTAGTGTAAAGTTCCTCTGCAACTGTTGGACTATGATTTTTCTTGCTTCTAAAGATGACATCTGCATTTCTTTCTATTGTACAGTCTGAATGTCACTTCACCTGTCTGGTGTCTTTCTAAAGTCAACACGTGAGCCTCTAATTGCAGAGTGTTTGTTTAGTGACTAGAACAGACTTTTCAGCTAATCTGTGATTCATTTCCCCTCAGACTTTGTTTAGAGGCTGTGAGGGACAGTTCCACAGCATGTGCTACACCTGTTAAGGTGGATATCATACAGCTTATAGAGCAATTAATTAAGAGCTAGGCAATTCTCATAGAAACTGTTCATTACCAAAACTTCCACTGGCATTTATTTTCTTATGAAAGCAAACTTCTATGGTTATATTGAGCAGTTCTCTCACCTTTATAAATTTGTTTTCTGTTTAAAGGCTGCATATGTAAGAGAAGAAGTAACACTATGCTTGGTATCCAGCTTCTGGCAAAGAGGACTTGTGTCTGTGAAGACCCTTGTTCATTGCAGTATATTTGTTCATTGCAGTATATCTGACCCTCTCAGTGCCACACTAGAGGGAGAAAGAGGGTTGTGATGCATTGCAAACCTGATATTTTCCACAGGTTTGAGAAACAGAAAATAAAGTGGGGTAATTAATACTGTTATCAGTTCATACTCAGAAAAGGAGCAGAAAAAATGCAGTCAGACATGGCTAGCTGAGAATTCTCTGGATGGCCAAAAAGTTCTCTTGATACAGAATTGACCATAAGAGGCTTCTACCAGCTTTGGCTCAGCGTATAAGTTGTTATGAAAAAGGTTTCAGGGATGTTAGTTCAGAAATGACTACAGAGAACACTCTACAACGTTGCAAATGGGGCAAGAGGTTACTCTAACCTGCCCCAGAGATAATACAGGTGAGATCAGAGCAAACAGCTACCCCAAACTGTATATAATCCCCAGCTTCTGTGGCAAGCAATTCTCATCAGAAGCACAATACTGGAATCTGTATATCATTTTAAATACATCTGTTGCTGTTTTAGAGCTTTAATTTAAAGTACTTAATCATAATTAAGTATTTTAAATCATAATTATTAAGTCAAATTCCCAGTCTTTGAAAGGTAATTTACAGCTTTAAATGGAACATGCAAATAAAAAGATGGTTGGATATATCCAAATGCATCCTTGCAGGTCTCTCTGAAAGATATTCTCCATACACAATGTTTGCATGGTAAGTTTTTCAAAGTCATTATAGAGGAGCCTCACAAAGATCAATGAATTCAGTCATATGGTATAAACCTTAAGACAACCCAATACATTTATCTTCATTTATGCATATACATGTTTAGAATTCTTCCTTTGAATTTTCTTGTTGAAATTCCAGTTGAACATTTTAGCTGATAACACCTTTACTATCTGACTAGATCCATTTTTGATCTTGTCACAGATTTGATGCTGGGAAAAGGCAGAATTATGCATAGGACACATGGAGGTTAAGCAAAAAGAGAATCAGAACAACACTGTTAGCTTCTCACAATTCAGAGAATTCTCCATCTGGATTCTGATGAGTACCAAAAGCATTTGAAAATTCAACAGCAGTGATAGGGAAGGACACCAGTGAAATCAAAATACGTTCCTCCTAGTTCATAAAGCCTTCCAGTCATGTATCAAGGGTGAACAGCCTAATCCATTATGTTAGTCATTCATTTAGAGGTAGGTAATAGGAAAAGATCCTCAGGGACTAGCAGATATTTTCTATTAAGTGACTTGCTGCTCTTTAGTAACTTCAATCCCACAGGACACACATTTCTGAAGTCTCAACACATTTTTCCAAGTGCTAGGAAATGCAATAACAAGAAAGTTCTGCATAACTCCTGTCCCCAAAGCTTAAAAATATCATTTTAAACCCCTGCAGCAATAAAAGAACAAAACATGTCAAAAGGAAATATTTCTGACCAAGCAATAAAAGATTAAATGAAGGTTGTATTTAAAGATAAATTACATTTTAGAGGTCAAACTATAAAGAATGAAGTCTTTATTATGCCAGAAGGCCAAAATTTGGGGCCTTCTTCTGTTTGGCCCTCTGTATCCTTTTGGAGAAGACATAATGTGAACCAATGAGCACTTTGCAATTACATGATACTACTCCTCCAAGAATTTTGAATATTTAGTTGTGCTCCATTTCTTGAGCTCTACAGTTCTGTGGGACTTTTTAAATCAAAGAACTCTTTGAATGTCATGCAGACAGCTGTGAAAAGCTCAGTTGGTCATGATTATAGAAAAACACAGCAGAAAAATAAATATTTCAGATTAGCATTATTTCAAATCCTAATATCAAATCCTAAATTTGAGAAATCTAAAAAAAAAAAAGTTAGAATCCATTATTGTACTTCCTGGATTCAACTCTGCCTGACTTCCAGGCTTAGCCTTGAATCAGCCTTCTCTTTCAGAAATTTTTGGCCATTCAAAAAAACAAAACAAAAAAAAAAAAAAAAAAAAAAAAAAAAAAAAAAAAAAANAAACAACAAAAAAAACAAAAAAAAAAAAGCCAAAACCAACCAACCAAACAAACAAACAAAAAAACAAAAACAAAAACAAACAAAAAAAAACCCACCACAAGCCACTCTGTGTAATGCAAAAACTAGCACAAAATAATTTTTTAAAGCATAGAAATAATTTTCATGTTTGTTTGTTTCCCCAATAAAGCTCATAAAGATTATTCAACTTTACAGACTTTCTGCAAACCTGTATTACTGCCAGGGCTAAGGATTTTTGCTTGCTTGTTTATCAGGTTCTTTTGAAAGATAATTTTTATTATCTGCAAATATTTAAGAGATTATTTTCTTTCATTTAAGTCAGTGTGACAGAGTAGGTTGGGAAAGTTTTGAGTATCTGGAATTTAGTTATATTAATTTTGAGTAATGCTACTCTGGTCTTATCTGCAGCTGTTTGTAAACTATAATTCCCAGAGTTTTTATAGTGACATCCAGTGATTAACAGGATATTAAAAAATATAATATATCTCAGAATCTTGTCAAATTGTATCTTTTTCAGCTACTTAACTAGGACAAGTCCAGAGTTAAAAATTCAGTCAGCACACACAGGAATAAAACGTATGGGAAAAGGAAAAGAAGATGGATCTTCATACGATTTTTTCTGTTTTCCAGTAAATGTTTAATGAACTTGTAAAATCATAATCATCATCTGCAATTCAGAGGATCACTTCCAACTAGTGTAGCTTTTCTCTTTCTCTACATCACATACTTACTATTCAACTCAAACCAGGTTTTGATCCATTTATAGTGAATAAATCAGCTTTCCAGAACTACAAGAGCATGTTTAGTGCAGGTAAGGTCTGCACCATCTACTATTCCCAGTCCAGACTGAATCCAGCCAGATAGATCAAGGTTTCCTTTACAGAATTGAATTCTGGCAACAAAAAAGGAGTGTCTTTTGTTGGCTGGTTTGTTTGATTTCTAATCCTTTGTGGTATGAAGATATTTCTTGACTACAATAAGGGAGTATCCTATTGTGCTGTCAATGTTTTATGCATGGCCAGAAAGTGCTGATAAAGAGTTTCTGTGCATTCAGAGGGGAAAAGCACTCAAAAATGTGTTTCTGCAAGTCTTTGAAATGTATCATAGTGGAATTGTGTGTGGGTTTCAGCTAAAACAAATAAGAGCAATGTACACTAAGTTTCTCTTCCTTGCATCTAATTTACTCCTTGAAAAGGAGTTTAATACTAATAAAATATATAGATGTACCCTGATTTTCGGCCCAGGAGAAGAGCAGACAAATATCATTGCATTGTTCATATTTTACAGCTTTTCCAGTTTGCTTGTACCATTCCCAATAATTTGCCATTGTCCTTTTCCTATCTCTAAATGGCCAAAGAAGCCAATCTGTGTCATAGCTTTTGGAAGTAAAAGCTTTGGGAACCAACAACATTCTGTCATTCCTGAAGGACCCAGCTTTCCATACTGTATCTTTAACAAATTAAGCATCTTAAAAGGCAATTTCAAGATGCCTTTTATGCATAATAACTTTGATGTTCTAATCAAATCCGATCCTTCCAAAGGACACAGCACTTTCAAATTCATACTTTCAAGCATTTAATGACTAATACCTATATGCTCAGTTTCTCTGTTATTAATTTAAATTAGTTCCAATTGGAACCAGAATAAAGGAGGATAACACTGAAAATGCATAAATATTCTTGAATAACAATTTGATTTAGAACCAGATCTCTCTTCCCTACATGTAACTCTCAGGTGGATGATTGGCAGTCAGTGGGGAGCAGCCTGCACTGGCCTGCTGCCCTTGGGAAGCCCAGTTTGAACTGGTGGGCAAACAGAGAACCAGAAACCCAAATGAGAGCAGAGTGGCATCATGTTAGAGGTCCTCCTGTGGTTCCAAGTGAGATTGCAGCTTCAGCCCTCAAAGCAGAACAGCTGTGCTGACTCATGTGATGAACAGCAACCTGGTCATTAAAAATGTGAGATACAAACCAGATCTGTGGTTTCGACATGAGCTGTTCACTGCACACCCAATTTGGAAAGCAAATTTGATGCAGGACTAAAATCAGCATGCTAGGATGCATGCTAATTTCAGACTCCCTCTGTCATCACTGGAGTCAATCCACTCCCCAGGTGGAAAAGCCCATCTAAGACCTGAATCTGGAAATTATGTTCATGTTTCACTGATGAAAGGGAAAGCACAGAGAGTACTTTCCTAACCTGTAGATCTCTAAGTGTTAATTACTAAGAATCCTAAACTGAAGAGGATCAAATTCAGAATATAAACTTCCTGTCTGTAACTGGAGTTGATTTTTAATGAAAATGGAGTCTGTCTCCCATGAATGCCAGGACCATTGTTTTTGAAACTTTTGCAAATGTCCCATGTTCTATTTTCTGAACATTTTTTACTCCCTGTTCTCACAGAAGGCAGTATTCTGCAGTATGTATTCTTATCCTGAGGAATTTTAACATGGAGAATTTATTTGGGTTTATCTATGTCAGATAAAGATACTTCTTGTCACACATGTCCAGTCATCTGTATCTGGCTAAACCTACTGTAAATATAGGATTGCACTTACATCATTTATAAGGAAGAATGCATGAAGTTCATGAAGTGCATGGAGGTCACAAGGCCATCATGGAAAAAAGTGGGAAAAGTATGAGAAGGGAGGGGTGGAGAAGGGGAAGGAAAAAAAATACAAATGAAAAATTGAAGTTATCCCTGGAATTACTGTAGAGTCAGGGGAGACGTTACAGCAAATAAACATTTCAGAAAAGATACTAAAAGGACAACTCATCATGCTTCCTGCAGTGAAGGGATGTAGGATGCTGATATAATAATGCTGATCCCAACTGCTCTGCCTGGGCATCTCTCCACAGTCTGGACACTGGCTCAGCTGCCTTCTGCAGTCGAGAGCACTGCAGCACAGCCTTCTCTACCTAAGGCAAAGATTCAGAGAAACTTCCCAGAATAAAAGGTTAGATATCAAAGTAGGCACTGACAAGGCACTATCTCTATACATATATAAACAGCTCTATTGGTATATGATTTATTGCATCATTTATATTATAATTCAGCTTACTTACCATGTTTTCCAGGCTGAAGAAACCCATTAATGTTTCAAACTTCATGAAGAAATGAATGTGCATGATCTCTCGGAAGCATGTATGAAGCACAAAGGGACTACACCTAATAAAAATCAATCCTCCAATTTGCCAAGTCTATTCCTCTTTCATATTGATACCTTAATACATTGAGAATTTAATTTTTAAAGTTTGATAAATTCAAATTATTTTAAAATGTTTTTAAAGCAAACCATTGGACAATGCATTTTCAGTGATTATGAAAAAAAGGAAAAAATTTAATTTATTTATTCCATATTTTATATTACCTATGAATCTCAAATTGAAATAAAAATAGTTCATCAAATATATACTAGTCTTCAAGTTCATAAAAGCCTGTGTATGATTCACACTATGAATAATGTTACTTTCTCTTGTCTATTGTCAATAGAAACACATATTGTACAAGTTGGTACAGTGTCATTTATTAAAATTCAGTTTAAGGCAAATATCAGTCCATTGCATACAACTGTATGAAGCAACGGTGGTGATTTTACTTCCTCAGATCTTGTTAAGGATTCAATTCTAATTGGAACCAATTGTTTTCCAAGGTTGGCATCATTACAAACTTTTTCTCTAAATATGAAATATGGAGAACTAAAAGAAATACAGATCTCATGTCAATGAAAATCTAAAGAAGTATGGAAAGTGACTACCTGCTTCATTGTATTATCCAGAGGGAATATTACTCCTGCATCCCAAAAGGAATAACACTTCCTGAAGTATAACCCAAGAAAATGTTAGTGTTTTCATAATTGAGAACAATACTTAAAAACTTTCCTGTAGATATCAGATGCATGTGAAAAAAATATGAAAGATTCGTCAAGTGATGAGCTCAACATTAAGAATTATGGAAAATGCAGGATATAAAGGAAAAGGAGATTATTAAATATTAAGTAGTATTTGGAGGAAACATTGGGATTATATCATTAGATGAAAAGAAAGTTAAATAGGACAACCATGTTTAAACAGAAAATATATATTTATATAAAGACTCATACAGAAAGATTCAGTTGGATTAGGTCTAGGATCATTGTATAAGATCTTTCTATAAGTAAGATACTTGGATTCTTTTTTTAACTTTCTTTTTAAAGCAAGTAATAAAAATATCTGGTACTCTTGTAACTGCCCTCATTCATATATACTGAAGCACTTTACAACAGAGATCTTGATCATTTTGTTTTTTTTGACAAATGGAGGAGCTGAGGCAGAAGAGAAAGATTATCTACTATCATAAAAATATTGTATTGATTGCCTCCAAAATCCTATCTAACCCAGCATATCCCATTTGGAAAAAGAAAGAAAGAAAGAAAAAAGAACAGTCAATAGAAAGAGTTTAAGTGCCTGCTTGGTTTTCCAATGATTTCAATGAAACTTGAAGGCTGCTGAAAGAGATAAAAGCAGAAGTTAGGTTCCCTGAATTCAGGTCCAGCCTATTAAGACAACAGTTTATAAAGGAAGGATCCAAAAGGGATTTGTCCCAGCTCAGGAAGAAACAACCTTTAAAAAGGCACATATAGATTCTTTGTTGAAGAAGGATACCCTTAATCTAAGCTATTACACTATTAATACATTTTGACAGTGTATTGATTTAGAAGAAATATGTACAAAAGCTCTTTTTTTTTTTTTTGACAGGCCTCTTGAATGTTTGGATTTTAGCTTTCTTTTTATTTTGTGTTAGTAGTAGGTTTGAATTTTAACTACACAAGTTACTACATTAAATAAAATTCGATATTTTCAACTTTGAAAATGTATGATTTTTTGGTCTCAACAAAGTCCAAGAGCAGTTGTCCACTGTAAGTTCAGACTGAGTGATAAACGTAAGAGGAGATGGAAGAGTTCAGATTGAAAGATGATAAAATTTGACATGAAGAATAAGAAATAGATTTTAAACAAATACATGATTTTGTCTTGTAGACAGAACATTTTTTTAGCTTAGTTAATAGAATGAACCAGACTTACATTTCCCAAATGCATTCTCTAACTTTAAAAAAGCCATAGTTCAGCTCAGGGTTCCTTCTGACCCATGGGACATTTGCAAAGGATACCAAAACTTGTCACCAAAATTCAGAACAAAATTTGAACCAAAGCAAGGTATTTTTGAATATGAATGAACTTTTATGAATAAACACCTATAACAGCCAAATTCAAAGAGCAGCCATGGAAGGTGCTCACCAAGTCCCACTGCTCCTTGGGGCCTGGGGTGATCCTGGCAGTGGCACTGCTGGGGACATCCTGGGTGACACTTTGCTGTGGGGAGACTTGGGGATCTGAGAATTTTCAAGTTGTTCCTTCCTGCCATCTCCCCAGGGTGCTTCGGCTGAATCATCAGAGCCAGATCCAGGCTGAAGGCTGATTAGATATCAGTGCATTCCTGAACTAATCAGCTGTGAGTCCCTGATGGAGTCCCTGGCACAGGCACAGCCCCCCACCAGTGCATTTGGAGCAGCTGATTTCACTGAGTGGATAATAGAATGAGTCCCCAAACAAAACTCATTTTTGGAAAAGCAACATATACAGTTTATGGCATCCAATCATGGAACTGAAACTATAAAAGTGGAACAATGTGACTCAGGTGACCCATTACAGCAGCTTGAGTATAAAGTAACACACAACAAATATGCTGAATTTGTGAGTAACCCACTGCTTCAGTCCAGATTTGCAGAACTTTTCATTGAGGAAATATAAACAGTGTGAGAGCTTTTATATGCTGGGAAAATAAAGTAAGCCAAGCATTGCCTACTAAATTATTTATTTTGAATTATTTGGCTTCTCCAGCACCGAACACTTGTAAGTAAGGAAAGAACTCAGTCATGGCTTGAAAGAAAGAGGAAAAAAAATATTCTGCATATGGTAGGAAAAAATTCAAACAATAAAACAATTAAAGTTCTAACCCCCTATTTCCATTCATAAGGAGCCTTTAGAAGGTCTCTAAGAAAACCCTTGATTTCAAACAAAGTACTATGGTTCTATAACTCACAGTAAGAATTAGCAGCAACTGTCAAGTTCATTACAAGTTTTGTACCTTTGAGAGCACTGGGTTAAAGCCACTCCTGGCCCACTTATTCCTGGTCAATGTTTGGTTCCAAAATCTTTCTGACTTCTCAACACTGAAATTTTAAGTCACTCCACTGCCTTGGTGTCCACACACTCCCCAAGTAAAAACAGCATACTAGATTCAGACTTAACATTCAAAATGTATGTTTCTGCCCCATTAATTCTGAGCTTTTGATCTTCAAAAGATTTTTCACAGGACTTCCAATTTTCTGTTCTTTGAGACACACATAATATTGGTGGATAAAATGCAGTTCTACAGATGGGGTCTGTAGAGCTGTTCTTACAGTACCATCACTCTCAGCAGCATGGAAAAGACTCATCTATACAAAAAAATGAACCCAAATATTGGATCAGTTGCATATTGCTGGAGTATGTGGATACTCAGACTTGGCACCTTTTTCTATGTAAACCCCTTTCCACAGCAGCTCCTCTTTTTATATTTATTTTTTATTATATTATGTACCATTACAGAGAAACCTGGAAAACAAATCTGTGTTTGAACATTATCATTTATTATAATTTATGAGAGCTACTGGTATTTTTGCATAGGTTTATTCTGACTTTTGGACCAAATATGAGAACAATAAAGTTTAAAACATCAGACCCTAATCTTTATGAGCTTCAACAAAAGTTTCAGAAAAAGTTAAAGTCTAAGCTGAAATGCAGTCACACCCTAACAAGTTTTCTCCAATCCAAATAGGTACTTCAATATGCCTTTAAAAGTCCATACAGTCTGGGCTGTGTGGAGGAGTTAGCATTGCCATTATTATTCTGTAGCTGTTCTGCAGTTGTTATGAAATTCCTGAATAGTTCCCTTGGAGGACAAACCAGGCCCACAGTTCTGGAATAAGATTTTAGGAAAATAATTAGGGATTTAGAGATACTGATAAGGGAGGATTAAATTTCTGTTGCCAAGAAAACCCACTTGATAGAAACCTGGGCTTAAAGAAATGTCACACTATTTGCTCTTGTATCTCTACAGGGAAGGAGAATGAAGGATTTACTACTTATTTCTTCCTACTCAAGGTGACTCCCAAAAGCCTCAGAGAAAATTCCCCACTCTAACTTGTGGTGAAAGGAAAGCATTCACCCATCAAAATAGCAAATTATGAATAATCCAGAGGCTTAGATTTATCTAGAATGTTTTATATTTAAAACCTAAAACCAGACTAATTTCAGTCTAATTATTTAAAAAATGATGTTATTTGGGTATTTTTTTCATGACTAGACTTTATACTATTTAATTACAAATTGAATGAACCAACCATGGAGGTTACTTTGAGACTCTAGGAATGGCATGGTGATTTCCATACTATTTTATAATTTGCCCTAGCAAAACCTGTAGAGTACAGCTGCAACACTAGTCTTTGAGCTTCCTATTTTCTGCTACAGGCAATTCTCAGAGAGATACAATCAGGAAATAAAAATAAACATGCAAGCAAAAGAGTTGTTTATCCTATTGATTTTCTATTTAATCCCATTAAATGCCTCCCTTCCAACACTATCAGCCTCTCAAAAGAAAGCTCAAACTGATCTTATCTAATCTAAGGATACTTTGGCCCAGTGCAGCAATAACTCCAAAGGTTAAAATTTTAGGAAATTTTAGTAATGTTTCTGACCATTACAGCTGAAAGGTTTAAAAAGCAAAGATCAACAAAACAAGAATGCAATAAATGGTCTGGTAGAAGACATCAGAGGTAGAAGAAACACTTGCAATTTTTTTACTGAGTGGAATCAGTTGCATAAGTTTAATAAGGTAACAGAGAAATTGTGTCATAGGTATGTATTGATTACAAATAAAAGTTTTCACAGGAAAGGTTATCTAACCTTCTTCAGCCTCCCATTTGGGGATTAAAGAACTTTCAAACATCTCTCAGGACAGAACCAGTGTTTGGCAGCCATCTTCACTATAATACTGGAAGTCAAGATATCTTCCAAGTCCTTCTCTTCATACTCTGTTCAGCCTGTCAGTGATTCATACTTCAGGAGTGCAAATGAATGGAAATCACTGAATGTACAGCATAAAATATAGAAGGAAAAGAAAAAAGAAAAATAAAAAGGCAATAAAACAACTTGAAAAAAGGAGTAAAATAATTGCTTGGATCTCCAAATTCACTGATGTTTGGAGAACTGACTCTCTAGCACAGGGAAAGCTCCTTGAGGATGTACATTGCAATCCCTGGCCTTATGGAGAATGTGACTTCCCACCTGAGCAGCTCTGAGAGGGTGAGAGCAATGCATGAACTGTCTTGCCAAAGGTGTGCCTACCTCAACTGAATTCTCCTCTAGACTGAGACACACAGCAGGTTATCAACATTTCAGTAGGATTTGAGGAAACATAGACAAACACTTATTCTAACAGCATTTGGATTCTGCAAATAATGGTAAAATTAGAGTACTACCATTGAAGTAAGCATGAGCAAAGGTGGGTGTTTTTTGCAAGGGGAAGTGTTATGTGTTAGATCCTTTAAGTTTGTAAACCAGGTAGAAAGTTGTACTTGTAACAGTGTTGCTTTTATGATTTCAGTGAAGATTAGCAGTATTTTTAAGACTCTTTGAAGTCAGAGTTTGAAGAAGTATTATGGGAGTCTAAAATGGGGGAGCAATACAAGCTAACCAGTGTGTGGGGTACATCCATAAGGCACACAGACTGGCTGTGGATGCAGATGCAAATCCATGGCTTCAGGACAGAAACAACAAGCATAAGAGTTTAGTCTGAGAATTTACTTTCCTGAGAAGTTTCCTCTAATATTAGTTCCATAAGCAAGCATAACAAACTATTATCTGTAAGAGTTTTTGCCCTATATTTAAACTGAAGTGTGTTAAATGGATATCTTAACTCTTGCTGCACACAGGTTAAACTTCTATAATTTCTACCTTACATATTTAAAATAGAAAAGGTATTTAGCTGGTCTGTATTTACCTAATAGTCAACAGTGTAATCTCATGAAAATGCACTTACAAGCTGCTGGTATTACTGGCACATATCCATATACTAAATGAAATTGCCTTAGAAAAAAATAAGGTTGGATTTTTACCCAGAAGATGAGAAGGATCAAATTCAGTGGTAATCAATACCTTTGGGAATTTGATATCAGGGAAATTGCAAGGCTCTCCTGAGTGGAAATGTACTGAGAGCAACTTCCCTACTCTGCACAAATGAAATCTAAAATACATATGCTTTTGACATCTAAGCTTTTGAAGGTCAGATCCAAAATTAATCTTGAAGCAGTGAGAGAATAAAAAAAAAAAGGGAAAAAATCACTTTCATTTCTCTTTTCATGCAGTGAGATTGTTTTCAGCAGCAGTTCTCTGTCATGTCAGTGGGCACCAGCTGGTGTAACACAGCTCCAGAGCTCACTCTCTAGTGAGGGTGGCAAAGTCTGTTCACACTGCAGCAGTGCTACTGAAATACAACACACCAGAAAAGATACATTGCATTCTGAGTTGTTCCTGCAAGTGGAATCTGAAAACAACATATTGGTCTGAAGATCTAAGACAGCCATTTAGCAACTGCTGCAGTACTGAGCAGTTCATGATTGATTTTCTTCCTCTACTTTAACAGTACATAAGGCATACTTTCTCAAGTGTGATGCAAATAAACACTTCATATTTTAAGTAACAGATATATTAAAAATCTGTATGATTAGAGAACTAAATATTATGCTTTTCTCAATGTCTCTTACTATTTTTCTTACCCTATGTTGTTTCCTTAAGATCTTTTCCTGTTATCTCACAAAATACTGAACCAGGCTGAAACGATTAAATTCCTGTAATTCCTGCATGTCATTACTCCTTCAATCAGTTCTCTGGATTTGCTCAGTCCATAGGATGTCAGGCAGTTTTCTTTACAATTTCTCATTAACATAAAAAAGGATCATGCCTCCTCAGACTACAGAATAATCTTTTGCCCTTTTGCTTTTTCTACTTCTTGATGGGTAAAATATGAATTTCTTTTTCTGACTGACTGTCAGACAGCAATACAGTAGGCAATAGAAATGACTCAACTGTGAAATATAACACCTTTCAACTTCAGGAGAGCCTCACAAGATTCTGCTCCTTAAAAAACAAGGTAATTTATTCTTGGGCCATAAACAACATTTTAATTTGCAGGAAGAAACAAGACCTTCCTGGCATACTAGATAATTTGTATACAATTATCTTAGCTGATATATGCCAAAATGTTTGACACAGCCAGCAGCTGAAGCATGAGTCTTAAGATGAAAAAAATAGGAGAATATTGAGAGCATTAAAAAGTACATGAAATGAAATGAAAGATAAAGAATTCCAAGCCAACAAGCACATGGTTTGAATTAATTGTACTTAAAGGGACCATCAGCCAGATCTTGACAATTCTATTGATTGAAAATCCTAAATTAAATGCTGCATACAAATCTGCCTGGAAATGATTCGGACCTCTGCAAGTCTGTCAGATTCCTGCCAGCAATACAGATGGAAAACAACATCATCCAACTGGGCTTTAACAACAAATGAAAAGACATCTATTTTAGAATAAGAGAGGACTGAGTAATTTACCATTAATCTGCTTTTGGGTATTTTTTCCCCATAGGGCAGTTGTGGTGAATATGTGCTCAACAGTATTCCCTACAAAATCAGGTTTTATTTATATACAGAGCTGAATGCAGATGAGCCTCTCAGGCTAATGAGAAAGCCAAGTTAGCAGCAGCAGCCAGTTCTGATCAATTATTTTTCCAGCATCACATGAAAATTGATGACTTTCTTAAAACAGTGTTATTTAAAGATTTTTATTTGCTGGAAATTTTCTGTAACATTAAGATCTACATCTGTAACTTTCATTTAATTATCTGGAAATTCTATGTGATCGGGATAAACGGGTTGAGCATTTTTCCTTCCCAGACCAGCTGTTTACCCATGGCATGTGTGGGAGGAGCACTGAATGTTGTTTCAGATGTGAACAGTAGAATACAAGCAGATTTTGCTTTTAAAAAAACAGCACTTATTTATGAACCTTGATATCAGGCAGTGTAGTTTTCAAAATTTTAATGAGTTCAGTAGGAACTAACCATCAGCTCACAAAACAGATGGCAGTATTACTGCCCACCAGTTTTAAAAATACCCCAAGAGAATTTAAAACCCACAGCAAGTCTTCTGTAATTAATCCAGTAACTAAAGATTGTACTCTGGCTGTTAATTAACAGCTTCACTTTGAATTAGCTGAGAAAGAGAGAGAAGGAAGAAAACATAAGTTTGTTATTTCTTTTTTCCCCTGTTGTTAAGAAGGAACTTAGCATGAAGAGTCTTAAAAGAAACCTGTGGAGATCTTTTCACCTTCTTACCCTACTAAGTATTTATAATTGTTAATGAGCTCTATAAATCCTCACCATTACTTTCCACTGTAACTTTTGTGGGCATTAAGCAGAGATATAGGTCTACCACAGACATATTAACCCAATCAGAAACTGCTTTACAAATTTAAAGGTTATTCCAACAAATGTTTCCTCCAAAATGCAAAATGAAGAACTTTTTAATGATTATTATATTACCTTAACTGTATCTACTCCTATTCATACAGAATAAATGAAATCAGTATTTGGCTCATTGCTTTTATTCAATTGCAAATTGATTATTAAATATAAATAGCATGTTATTCTTCTTCATACTAGAGAACAGCTTCTGCAATAAATACTATCTTCAAAATATTCTTAAAAGCAGATAAAAATTGCTCCTCTTCCCTGCTAATTAATATCTAAGCATTTGTTAGAAAAGATACTGCCAGCTCTATGGTGTCCATCAATCTTTCAAAGATTTCAGTGAAGTCAAGGGAAAAATCCACTGTTCTAATGATCAGCTTAGAGTTTCAAATCAGGCTTATCAAGCAACCTGAAGGCTTGAATATTATCTCTCTGCTACATTAGGTCCACTGGTTTTTAGTCTAATGGAAAATGAATAGATCCAGGTAAGTAAAATAAAAAAAAAGAAAAGAACAAACAAACAAACAAAAGAAACTGAAAAAAAGTGGATTTGTTGGGAATGCTGTATCTCTAATAATTGAGTATAGTGCTGTTCAACTCTGTAATCTCCCCAGAACGCATTCCCTGCTCGTGGCTGTTGGCAGAGAGCAGCCTCCTGAGAGGACTCCCCACTGTACCCATGGGATCCCAGCCACAGGCAGGGAATGAAAGAGCCAGAGTCTTCAGGCACAGATCAGAAATGCTTTTGTGAGTCTTCCTGGAATTCTGAATGCTTTTAAGACATTTGATTAATTCTGGAAAATATGGTTCTTCATTTAGTTCTGATAGCTCAAGAAACTACAGACTTCAGAGTTCAGTGCATAATCTGCATCCTTTGTCACACTTTAACACCTGGGTTGTTTTACCAGATTTTGGATGAACAGTTATTTGTAGCTGGGTCAAATTCCATTAAATTTAACATAAGATATATATATCTATATATCTATATATCTCTCTCTATATATCTATCTATATCTATCTATCTCTCTCTCTATATATATATATCTTAGCCAAAAGAGATATAAAAATCATAACTGTAAGATCAAGAGAGTAAAGTAAAAATATTATTTCCACATCTGCAAACTGTGCAGGAAAGAGTTCCTTGCTGTCAGTTGGTTCTGTGGGGTTTTGCCCTAGAATCAGGGAGAGCATAAGCACTAGCAAAACACTTTTAAGGCCTTTGCAATGCATTAAACTTGAAAAAAACCTCAAATTACACCTTACATGAATTCTTAATAACCTAATTTCAGATTACTTAAACAAAGGTTTAAGACATTGCGTTAGATAGAGCTGACCTGATAAGAAAACTACCTTGAAGTACCCAAGAAGTGCCTATGATCAACTGAGAGAGCCCAGAGAAATGGGTGCAGACAGTGGAGATTTTGGGCTGTAGGCTGCTTTGCAATCAGACATAGATTTAAAGCCTATCTCTGTAGGTGGATGTAGTATTTATTGTAGTTGTCCTAGACAAAGCCAGTGCTATCAAATGATAGAACAAGCATGGGGTAACATTCTTTGATCCATGGACTATATGAATACTAGAAAAATTAAGTTTACCTACTTATTAATATGAAAAGATACTGATTGCACAACATCCTATTTTATATTTACAGGTTCATTTTTTTCCTCTAAAAAAACCCATACAGACTCTAAAATTATGTTCTAAGTTTTAAAATTAAAGTTTTTATATTCATTATACATGCATTTGGGGAAAAAAAAAAACCCAATCCAAACACCTAAGTTCAAATATTTCTCCAAATTCTGAACTGTATGGCATAACTTTCTACCAATTTCTACATTCTGCCAGTCTTTCAGAATTTATGGATCTGAAAGATTTGGAAAAATATGCAAGCATGTGGGAGGCTACCTGAAAAGTGAATAAGTTTCTATAAAACTTCACTCATCACAGTTTACTCAGTGTGAAGGTAATCATAAAAGATGAGACTGGAAGGTACTTCAGGCAGCTGGTTCATCCACCCTTCTGCTGCAAAACTTGCTAAGTCTAATTTTTGCATCCCTCCAAGTTCTTCAACAGAAGAATTCATTTTAACAGATGTAATTTGTTTAATCCTAGTTTCCTTCCCTGAAGTATCACAACTGTCAAGAAAAAATCAGATATTTTGTTCCTACGTAGATAGCTTTAAATACTTGTCCAGATTCAGGAGTGTTCTGACTTCTTCACCCCTAAGGAGCAGCAAGATCAGAGAGGTTATGGCAAAATGGGTTTATGTGTGACTGAGGTCAAATTTAGCAGTTGATTAAAACATTCCAAGAATAAATCAGCATTGTAACTCAGGCAGTCACACCTTGAGAGGTAAAGCACCAAATGTAACCTTGACCATTCCCCCTGAGACCTATGTGGAGGAAAAAATTCCTTAAGGAAGGAAAGATAGACTGCTCCTATACAGAGCTCCACAGATTTCTGCAGCATTGTGAAATACAATCTCCCTGTCTGTTAGCTTTTAAAGCTCTTACTGAAACTATGATGTGCTTTTGTTCTTCTCAACTAATTCCTAATCTTCTTCTGGAAAGCAAAGATAATCAATCTGCTTTTCTCAGCCAGCAACAGGAGACAGTACTCTTTAGTCACAGCATGTGTCTTCTCCTCCAGAGACTTTGAGCTGACTGTCTTAATTATCAGGGTCCACTGAAGTCAGTGAACTACAATAATTTACATCAGCTGAATTTTGTTCTTTTATTTTAAATTATAATACAGCAGTGAACCAGGGATCAGCTTAGCTGTGATGGATGGATAAGTAAGGAGAAGGAAAGATGAATTGAAAGAAGAACATACCCTTGATGGACATGTGCTTGATTGAAGAATTATTACTTATTTACCAGATAAACAGAGGAATAAGTGAAGGGGAACAATATGGCAGACAGAAGGGAGAGGATAGAAACTTTTAATTTCATTGCACAGCGAAATTCATCTATTTGTAAAATTTTTAGCTAAGAATGCCCATTTATATATTTAACTCCAGGATACCAACCCCACAAAGTCCAGTAATGCCATTACTGCAGCATGTGCTCCTAAGAACTGTATAACTCTACTCTGTGGGCTTGAGAAAGTCACCAAAACTGGCATGAGCAGACAATTATCCAAGCCTGTGCAAGAACAGAGTTCCTTGTGATGATTACCCAGTAGGAATGATAACCAGGGGCAATCATATGACAGACAGAACTGATCAGATCATTGAAGGCCTGCACAAAAGGAAAAAAGAAAAAAACCACTGCTGATTGAATAGCAGGAGCAGCACACAATAGAGATGATTAAACGGATGGTGGTAGACATGGGGCTGCAGGAATAGCAACTTACACATCAGAATCTTTGACTAGCAGAAGCTGTGAAAGTAAAAATAGATGCTAAAGAGCAGCTGATAAGAAATCAGAAAGAAAGGAAACTTGGATAAGTAGAGTGTGATCAAGGCAGACTGAAATTAAACATGAACAAAGCAAGAAAGGAGAAAGAGGGAGATATTTGGATATTTGGAACAGTCTCAAAGGATTAACTAGATGATATATGAAATATATAATTACAAATCCACAAGATCTTTGAAATAAAAAGTTGATTCTACAGCTACTGACAATAGGATTACACCATGGGAAGGATAACTCTGCAAGAACAGCTGATCAGACAGCTGGAACTTAGGAACAGGAGGCCATGCAGATGTTTGCTTAGTAAGTGACTGAGAACCCAGCAAGTATAACTGTGGGGCAGCTGTGTATTAAACACCAAAACCAGGCAGTAAGAAATTATCTGAGGGCCCCAGGGCCAGAAAATACAAATAGAAAGGAGCAAGTCATAAACAGAATGGAAAAAAAAGCAATTGATGATGAAAACAACAGGACCTGACAACAACAGAAGCGAGGAGTGGGATCAGACAGCAAGAGCAGCTTACTGAACAGGGCTGGCATCAGACAGAAAATGCAGCCCATTAGACAGGAAAAGGATCCAAAGACAGGCACAGTTGTTTGGCAAGAATCACAATAACCCAACAGAAGCAATAAATCAGGTTTGACAAGATGAGTGGAGTCTCCTGTACTAAAAATGATCTGGAAAAGCTGTTATTAAGGAGCAGAGCAAGCCTGAGCAGTTAATGTTAAGCACGTTAATAACTGGAACCTGTTGCAGCTTCCTCTGGTGTCATGGCATGTGGTCCCTTCCTGGTGCAGGTTATTAGGAATGGGAAGGGAAGGGGCCATACACTAGAATATGGCAATTATAATGCTTCACCAAGGCAAGGTCTCTGTCACTCTCTCTCACTGCTGTTGTGAACTTGACTGGTTTGAGAAGATTATGAGTAATGATTAAACCCAGCAGCCTCTTTTTCTCTGTACCAAGCACCAGAAAGTGTCTTTGAACCTTCTTCCTGTAGCTGGAAAAGTTCTGTTTAAAGCTGGAGCACAAAACCTTCAGTAAAATATTAGCAAGGCATTGAGGGAAGAGAGATTATAGGTCATTGTCTTTAGATACCATCTAGCCTAATGCACTAGCACAGCATGTGACATTGAAAAAGAAATAGCATCAATACATCATTGATCCCTTAAGCATCTATGACTGCTATTAATTTCATCTTTCATTGGCTTATTCTTCCTGTACTCTTGCCAATTTGTGATGACTGTTTCTGTTTCTATAAATCA
The DNA here is from genome assembly GCA_013400575.1 of Peucedramus taeniatus. Lineage (NCBI taxonomy): Eukaryota > Metazoa > Chordata > Aves > Passeriformes > Fringillidae > Peucedramus > Peucedramus taeniatus. The sequence goes on from WBNO01024427.1 coordinate 60,399, forward strand.
CCGGAATGCCTGGAAACATGATAAAAATCATAGAGAAGTGAAATTACATTTTTCATTCTCTCCTCTACTCTCTCCTCTTTCCCTGCAAAACCCACAGTTATACCTGTATGGAAGATTTCTCAAAAATTTTTATTTAATCTTTGAAAGCCTGCATTATCACCAGTCTCAACCTTCAAGATAGTGGTTAGTAAAATTTATAGACCAGTTTTTTTACTAAAAGCTGGTGTGGCTAGCACTATTGCCCACTTCAGCATTGTTTATCTACTGCAGACAAGAACAGCAAGATGTTCAAACCCACACTGTTCTTGTACTACCCATATTGACTTCTGTCAGTGCTAGAGCTGCTCATGACAATTTTCTTTGCAGTGAATTTCTCTTCTAACACAGCCCTCCTGTGAGCAAGTGGCCTTATTTATGTAGGTAGTTTATCTTACCTTTACTTCTCACACATCTTAGCATGCAATTCATCTGATTTCTCACATATCTAAATATGTGAACAAACTGTATAGGAAAACAGAATAACTTTTAAAAAAGAAAACAAATTAAAGTGTTGGGACTGGAGGGAATACACTAACTGCTGATGCTGCAAAAGGTCCCCTCAAAAATTCCAGAAGAATCTGGGAACTTAGTAAAGACCAATTCCCTTGATTTATGAACAAGGCAAAATCTTAAATCCTTTTTAATTCTACTGCCATTAATGCAGTCTTCCCTTTGTGTTTAACACATAAACTAATGTGTAAATGAAGAGGAAAGCTATCTTCTGCTAAAAAAGGAGAATTTCGTTTGCAAGTTAACGGGTAATTGTAAACAACAGCTACCTAGATATCATTTTTTATAGCCTGAATAGAACCATCAGCAAAGTGAAACTAAGGGAAGAAAGAATATTTTCTTCAAGTGCTTTGTAGTTCTTTTAATAAAAAAAATCCTTTTGCAGTGTGCAGCTACAAAGCAGCTATTTAATTAAAAAAAAGGTATCATTTTCTGCAGCTTTTGGAAAAAGGGGAGAAAAGTAATAGCAACAATAATAGGATGAGAGGATGAGATGCATTATGAATTTCAGGAAGAATCAGCCTCTCAAAGGACAAAATGTTCATGTCAGAAAAGGCCTCCATTCCATAGGAAAAGGAAAGATGCCTTTGGAAACATCGAGATAATTAAATTTTCTTAAAAAAAAACAAAAAAAAAAAAAAAAAAAAAAAAAAAAACAAAAAAAAAAAACCAAAAAACAACAACAACAAAAAAAAAAACAGCTTCTGTGTCTGCATAGTATTTGTTTTGAGGGAACACTTTGATTGCTCACAACATTCTAATCTTCAACAAAAATGCCATTATTCACATTTGGGGAACTTACCCTCACCCTCAGCTAAGGTTAGTCCTATTGGGACAAACTCAAATCCTCCCTCTCCCTCTCTACACTTGAATTTGCCTTGATAGAGCCACCTTTTAATAGGTCCTTTCCTTCCCCTATCTTTGCCATATCTCTGTATTTTCCAGCAACTGTATGCAGGTAAAATAATTGCAAAAGGTTTCTCCTTTCTAAGCAGCAAAAACTCCAGCATCTTCCTGTAGATAATAATTCTGAAGTTATATAAAATTAAGTTCAGCCTCAGTAACAGTAGATTTGCACTGGTGTAAATAAAAAAGAACAACCAGTTCTAAGATTTTCACAATTCTGAAATTTTGCCAGGTTTAAGCTATTGATTTTGTCCTTCTTGGTACTATAAATATTTGAAGGAAGAGCAAATACTTTGAAAAGATGTCAGCAATCATGTAATACAGAAATGGAATAGATTGTTTTCCACAGAAGCCCTTTTTTTCCTTGGGCAGAACTTTTTAGGATGATTTCAAGAGACTTCCTTGGTATATACTCATATCATTGGTATTAATATATTGTTGTTTCATATGTCTGTAGTATTCCTGTGATAAACAGAAGTGTCTTTCAAGAAGTCACTATTCACTCCATTAGTGTGAATTTATTATTTCTGTATCAGTGGTTGAAACTGTTATTAAATTCAGTTTGACCTCTGAGGGATTATAAACTCACGTAAGTTGTTTCTGAAATATATTTATGAAAATTTTAGGTATATCCTACATATGAAAAAATATATTATGTAAAAAATTTATTTCTGTTTATGCCCATGACATTTAGAGTGATTATAGTTATCTTACTATTTACGAACATTTTTACATTTACCTTAATAACTGAAAAAACCTTAGCTTAAAAAGAAGTTGTATCTATCTCTAACACAGACATGACTGCATTAGCTGTGCATGGCAGATCAGATCATCATATGCAAATTTATTAGATATATTAATAACTCATACCTTGGCTGATAGGATATTTGGAATATTACAATATAAATGAGGCTTGCCCACAGCACTTACAGAAAAGGATAAAGAAACTCATCTTCAGGATGCTGCATGCCCTCATTATACTTGTTAAAATAATTGTACTTATCTTCTGAAATGTTTTCCCTCTAAAAGGAAAAAATGTAATTAACTTACACAAAGTAAAATCTCTTTAAATTAATAAAATGAAAAGAGAAATTAATTTGAAGGATAAAAAAATCAAGAACAAACTTTATTAAATACACTAAAAACATTAATATTCATTTCACTGAAGTGAATATAATTAGAAATAGTTAGCAAGCAAGAATGCAGAGATCTGTTCTCTCTGCACAATGGAGCAACTGTTCCATGATACTCTCTGTGAAACACAGCTTCATATATTTCATTGCAAGTAGCCTTCTGATACAGACTGCATTATAAGGTTTAGTTGCAAAATTGAAAGCTAGTAGTTCTCTAGTTAAGAGATTTAAACTCCAGCCTAAGTTCTATCTCAAGAAAATGGTTCCACACAAGATTAAAGGAAAATATGAGCAGCTATTATTAATGGCCCTCCATGAAGTGCTCTGCTTTATAGACTGCTCTGTGCTAGCCAGTCCCCTGGAGGAAATGCTGCCTAATTTAAGCAAGGCAGGAGCAAGCAGAAACTGAGTTCTGTGCCAATATTCAATCTTCACTCCCAAACTGAACATCTCTGGAATGAATCTGTCGGAGTGACTCAGGAACCTCTGCTGCCATAAAAGCAGAAGTTGTAGTCAGAAACATCACCATCCTGGAGAACAGAAGACACACAATGGGTCTGTGTTCCACCTAAGGACAGCATCTCATGGCTGACCCTGACTGCAAGGGCACTGGAGCCTCCCTGGCCCAGGGAAGCAGGGCTGTCCCCAGCTGCCCTTCATGCAGAACATGTTCCATGCATGTTCCTCTCAGCCTCCTGGACGGAGTCAAAGCTCCCCTTATGCTGCACTGGCTGTACTGGAGCTTGAGTTTACTCATGATTCATTTGTTGGTGTGCACTAGTTTGTGCCTGCTTTCCTTTTTGGTCTGTAAATACTGGCTTCAGTAGACAGTACTACAGAAAACATATTGATAAACACTAGGGAGAGAAGGAGGAATCATTCCTTACATAATATCCAAACCACCATTCGTCTGTACCTTCTCCATCTCAGAAGATTTTATGGCTGTCAAAGCTTGTTTAGCAAATGACATTTTCTGACTAAGATGAAGGGAGTCCATTCTGCTTTGCCCCTCTCCTCTGCTCACACTTTCCACAAAGGTTTAGCAGACTAGTAGATTAAGCTGTAAATGAAAATAATATAAATACAGCCTCTAGTAAAGGCTGTCAATGTTAAAGAGATACCACAATTTTTAAAAGCCTTGCACTGGTCCCACTGTGACTATACTGATTTCTGTCATTTTTGGGGACAACCATAAAAGCTGTCCAGGCTGGCCACTTGTAAAATGGTCTAAATTCTCTTTTGAAATATATTCACAAAATACTTTGTCTAATGATAGTAAATTATACACTTTAATGATTTGGTGAATCTATGCTTTCCTAAAACAAACATACAGAGATGAGTATGGTGGTATTTAAAATTCTACTATAGCTATGAAACCAATCAATTATGAGGTTTCACAGAATTCTCCCATATTTTTTTTTCCTGAATAAAGGAATTATTAACCAAATTATGCTATTAGATGCTATTTAAGTTTGTATAGCATGACTTGCATAGTATCTTTCACGTTAGTGTCAGAACTGACAAGAAAAACAGAAATAGACAAGAATATTTTGCAATATTGCCAAACTACCACCACTATTGAAACCTTGACTTGTTAACTTCCTGAATGGATTTAAGACATGTCAAGATTGTCATAATCTTGACAAGTTTTCTTTCACTCACATTTTTCTGCTTTCAAAAAAGAACACTTTAAAAAAAAAAAAAAACAAGTAAAATGAATTTTCTGAAATGTGGAGCATATTAAAGCAACTTTAGATACTTGAAGAGTCATGGACTTTCATACCACTGCAGATATTCATGGTTAAAAAGTACTTACTGATAAACCACCTAAAATCCTTCACAGTATAAAGCTTCAAAGCAGTGTAAATTCTTCAGGCAGAATACCTATATATCAAATTTTTGTATGACCTAGAGCCAAAACTTCAGCCAGCCCAACTCAGTAGATTCATTATCTTTAATGAAATGCCACTGATCCACCCTTGGAGTACTGACCTGTAATCTTTTAATACACCTCAGCTGATTAGTGCTGATTCTGCTTTCTATAACTATTTTAATGTATTATTCCACCCACTTTTCTGGAACTCGCTTGCTCAGAAGTGAGAGAGATGCAAATCTGGGTCTTACTGCAGCCTAAGCACTTCAGCCTCCTTGCAGCAGATACTGCAGCAGCTGAAAGAGAATCCTTGAAAGCACAGGGGCAAAAAACTCCAACCAAACTGAACAATGGCAGCTGCACAAGGAATAAAGAAATCCCAACATTGTACCTGGGAAAGGAAAATCTAGCAACAACATGCATTTATTCCAGCAAACCTGAATCTGCTTGTAAACTCACAACTACCATCAGATTCTCAGTCACAGATGGGTGTGCCAGCTGTGAGAAAAACCCAGCAGACAGCTGGGTGTCCACATCTACACTGGTATCTTGTGGGACAACCCATGTGCATCTCAGATCTAATTTATAACAGAAAATTATTATATTAATGTGGCCCTGACTAGCCTATATTTCCCATCCAAGGTCTCCCCCCATCTCCTGCATGACCCAAGAGCCCAAGGAGGATGGTAGAAATTCCCTGTATTGTTCTTTTAACACACTCTTGATCACAAAACCTGCAAGGAAAAATGCACACTCAATATCTGCCCATGAAAAAAGAAAGTGGAGCCCTAGCAAACTTGGATTTCAAAGGCATTAGATGTTCTCAGAAGCAAACTGGCTTTCTTGGCAACATCCACAGCATGTGTAGAGCCAGCTCCAAACACTGTCAGCTTTACCTCAGCTTTTTCCAGGCTGGATCACACATTCCATGGAAATTGAAGCATTCAAGAGTCATCTCAGAGTAAAAAGTGGAAAATAATGTTCCTAAGAAAGAAAATGTATTAACCTTCTTTGAACTCAAAAATAGCTGGGGAAATTTGATCAAAGTACTTCTAGTGCCTTGATATACAAACAAAAAACAACAAACTAGGAAACAAAACCAAAAAAAAAAGAAAAAAAAAAAAAAAAAAAAANTTAGGTGATAATACAGCTTGTGTTAACTAAAAGTATGTGAAAATCAGAATTAAAAAAGAAATTTAAAAAGCCTGAATTCTAACAAACTACACACATAAAATCTTATAACATTAGGCTGGAAATAGTTGCAAGGAAACCTCTTTAACTTTGAAGTTCTAAATTAGTATTTTAAGTAAACAAAATAAAGATATATAATGTTCTGAGTTCACTTATTCTCTTTATGGCATCGATGACATATGTGTTCAGCTTATTTGTGGAATAAAAGGCTCATTTTCTTCTCTTTTTGGCATTGTCGAGACAGTATAATTCATAAGAAATAATCTGTCTTCCTAAATGCTTCATACATCAACTCCAAAATACACTGCATTGCAGAAAACAAATCTGTAGAAAAAATGTGTCTGCTAAATGTCTGTTATGCGAAGAACTCAATGTTCAGTGATTTTTATGTCTTGGAAAATGCATAAACTGTCAGAAAATAGATGCAAAATGCTCTGAGACCTCTCACGATGCAGCTGCTGTAGCACACAAACTCCTAATTCTGGGGAATGTAGAAATGGTACTTTTTCCTTTTAATTGCATGTCATCAGTATAATCTCTTCCCTTTGCCTTTTTGAGTTGTTCACCAACAACAGTTTGTGGCAGAAGTGGTTGCTGTAAGTGGCACACAAACAGGGCAGGAGAAGCAGAACATACACATGGGAATGTCACCATGCCAAGACCCAACAACTGCTGCTCAGTAAATAACACACATTTACAATATGCCAAATGTTTAACTAAAATGAAATGTTAAGTAGAAAAGATCTGTACAACAGAGGCTGGGTCTAGGCTTGTCTCAGCTAAGTATCACAGACTACCCAGTAATAGTAAAATGTTTTAATTCCTGAACCATTACCTGTCAGTGCAATGCAGCACGTGAAGTGCACCTAAGCAGTCCTTGCTGATCTCAGAGAGATGGCAGTGCTCTCATTCCTCACCATGATAGAATCTTTTGTTGATTAGTTCTTCTAAGAGAACTCCTGGCAGTCTGAGTATGTCTGAGTATCTGTGGACTAAAGTCTTGTCCACCAAATTTTGATTGGTGCAGACAAAGACATACATGCTAACCCATTTTGCAACAGAGTATGCTTTCATTTATTTTATTTTATATACAGACATAAAGCATTTCATATCTTGTATGCATTTTAACAAAAAAGAGGACAACGTGATGTTTTTCCTACCAGCCCACTAATTTGTAATATAAAAGTTGCTTAATTTTGCTTTTTACATGCATAACTCCTTATTGAAGAGACCAAGCTAACCTGAATTTTAAGACATTAGAATGACACAGGGAAAGAACCAGCTAAAGAATATTTATAAAATGTAGAAATATTCACCTGATCAGCATGACATGAATTTAAGTATAGAGTACATAAGGGAATATCAGAACAATCTCTGCACCTTCCAAGATGATACCTATGGAATGTGGGATGGCTCAGAACACCACAAGATGTCAGATATAATGTTTATCCTGAACAGAGAAATAGCAGGCTCCTGGACATTAGTGACAGTTATCCCAGCTGCAATATCTGAAAGGTGCTAACAAGTATAAGAATAACTTCTCAGGCAAAGAGAAACAGTAAGGGAATAAAAAATGCAGCTGAAATGAATTTGACAAGGATAAATTATATGAAATAGATTTAATTGTCTCTGGGGTCACTGGTCTACTGAAAAAGGGAGAAGTTAGATGTTTCATATGTTCGCATGAAAATAAGCACAGTCCAATAAATATGATAAGGATATTAGTAAAAAAAGGCTAGAAGAACTCACTATAAAAGGGATTCTGACCTGAATGCACCAGTTTCACTCAGAGCAGGGTTCAGGAGTGGGCACTCCTTTTGATATGGCTCCCAGACCCATATTTTGATAACATTTTGGACAGATGGCATCATGTAATAGCATATAAACCATGCCATCACTCTGAATTTTACGTCAATGTTTTAAATGTCACAAAATGTAGTTTTAAGACCACACAGGTACTATGCCCAGCATATGCAGCAGAGAGATTAAATGCATGTGTGACACATTTTCAGAATGCAGGCCAAAGGAAAACTTCTCCCCACAGGTAGCATTTCCACCCTCACTGCAAAGCAGCAGTTCTGTGACTGAGACACTGCAGGGAAGAGCAGGCTGAGTCTCTCTGAAGGACCTGTCCTTTTGTTCAGGAGTGTAAGGGCAAAGGAAAGGGTGTGTGCCTATTATTAACATTGTTCTACCAGCTAGCAGTCTTTTGGGAACCAGGAACATTTTATAAACAATAAATTCTTATTCTTGTAGAAGTCTTTAGATAGGCAGAAGCTCAGAGCTCTGCCTTCCACAGGGGCTGTCACAACAAGCTTGAAAAAGTCACTGACCCTCCAAGAAACTAAAATTCAGGGTATAAACGTGGAGGAAAAGAGAAACAGCAAGTCATATTATAAGTAATTTTTAGGAAATATTTTCCACTAAGCAATTTGCAGATGCTGCAATGGACAGGAATACAAAGTGATTTTTTGGTAGAGGCAAAGAAACCCATGAGGGTTTGTTTGATGTTCAGCAAACCCTACAAGTCTCCAAAGCAGCGGGTTCCATCCAGTTAACATTTGAGATCGTCCAGTAAGCAGGGGAAAACAATGAATAACATGAGTTAGGGAATGATTGCTTATGCAAATGAAGGTCATCCAGAATCTGAACATTACCATACTGTAAGTTCATATTGTACTGTCAGGCTCCATGCTATCTCCCACAAATTAAATATTATCAGAAAGAAGAGCCATGCTACTAATTTTTCTAAGGATTTCCTTGAACTAAATAAAACTTTGCTTACACTGGAGGAGATGTGTAATACCATTATAGAAATACAGTACAGTGCTCCACTTCAGGAAATTTTAATGTCATAAAAAATTTTTGCATGGCAAGAAATTTTTTGATACTCCTAATTGAGTCACCAGAATAATTCTGTCACCAGAATTTCTGCTATTAATATTTCTCTAGTTATTTTGCAGCACACCTTTTGCTTTGCAGCATTATAATTTTTCTTACCAAAAGATCTTTTTGTCAACAAGGAACAGTAATTCTGCTAGGACAGTTTTCCAATATATTATGGACATAGGGGTAAACTATACCTAAGTGCAAAATTTGACTACAGCATTTTAATAATCTCCCAGGACTGGTCATCTATTATAGTGGAAGGTGTTTCCATTATATAGACATCAAAGAGTTTGAAAGTGCAGGGTGCATGCCACTGTTTCAAATCAGGTGAAGGTTGAAGTGAAATTGTTTATGTAGCCAAGAAAGCCACTGCTCAAGGCAAAGGGGAAATAAACATTGAGAGATGGGCTAAGAGCTCCCCACATTGTAAAAGGGTGCTGAAAGCAGGAAGCAAACAGGAAACCAGAAATATTAAAGTTATATAGTATTGAAAAATATCTGCCACTGCTTTCAGCTGTCTCCTGAACACTGTTCATTCTGAAGGCTGTCAGTGCAGGGGAAATTTGCTGAGTCTGAGAGGGAGAGAAAGTGCAAAAACCAGAACAACCACTATCCAATTTAAGGAAAAGAGCAATGTCTACAGAACTACAACATGGTCTACAGAAGACCTCAAGGGTGAGGCTTCCTCTTACTGAACAACTTCTCTTTTTTTGCCATTTTTTCCCAAGAAGTGCTTTATCTTTCTCATCCCTTTCTTTCTATAGTGTAAAGCTTCTTTCAAAACCATATATTAAACTCTGGGTGACCCCTGCTGCTATCTCTTTATCTGCCTGCACAGAATCACTTTCATGCATGAGGTCCAGGAGGTCCAAAAAACCTAACTGATGAATTCTTAAAAGCCTGCCCAGACTGCCAGACCTCAGAAATGCCTTTTTAGCCCCATAACAAGATTACTGTAAGCTTTGGTTTCTTAACTCTAATGTTCAATGGGCAAAGAAGCCACATCTGCCTCTGAGCACATCAAGGTTTAAATCCAAGGCTTTCCAGTGACATTGGTCAGACATTTGAAGAGGTGTAAAATAAAAATAGAGTTGTTCTATGGCTTAAAGATTAATGTTATAATACCTGGAAATCAACAATGAGAGCAAGCATTATTAAATTTTCACAATGTGTTAGAAAGTCTCCAGATCTTTTTTAGTAAAATACATGAATCCTTTTTAAGAGTAAGTGCCAAGCATAGATTTTCAATATGCTGATAGATTGACCTGCATTCATTGTACAGTTTAAACCATAAAATGTGTATTTTTCTTATTCCAGTCAATTTCTATACATGCTGTTCTCAAGTAAGAACTGCACTACTGAAATAATTTGCAGAATTTGCAAAAGAATAAATTACTTCCATATTTCAAAATATATAAGAAAATCAAGTCAATCTAGTCAGACCCAAAATGGTACACCAAATGAATATAAATAACCTCAACACATAGATCAAGATATGGCAGACTGGCCTTCTGATGTAAAAAAAACAATATCAGTAAGTACAAGCACATACAGAAAGCATTATTGCTGGAAATTGAACAGAAGTCTGAGAAGATTAGCTAAAATATGTGAAGAAAGAGGAAGAGCTATGAATTTGTTTCTCATTTTCAGCTCAGTGGGCTGTATTTTACATGGGATGTTGAATAGGATACAGACTGATTTCTAAAACTTTTGGTTAAGTTACTTATTAAAATTGAACACAACCACAGAACTTCAACACAGGAAATGTCTGATTTTTATATGTTTGAACAGAATGACAGCTGCATCTGCCCCAGGTGGTATATTTTAAAGAAGAATGAACTGGGAAAGGAAATCAAGAAATCAGAAATTAACCATGAGATGAATTGACTTAACCAATACGCTTAATGTCACTAATTTACTTTGGGAATGAACATGTAATTATTTTATCCATACATCAGTTTGGAATCAGAATAAACTCACAATTCTTAGCACCAAATAGCATTGAAGGGTTTAAAATACAGAAAAGGAAACCATAATTAGTACATTAAATCACTGGATTATGCATGCAGTGTGGCTATATTTCTTATTTCAGTTATTTCTTTTTAACTTAGCCAATCTCTCTCACTCATTCTCCTGCTCATTCTTTGTTTCCTCCTCTCTTTTGTTCTGACTGATATCAAACTGTGGACTAAAGAAGAGTAAATTCCTCTCTTGTATACATTGCTGTAAAATGAGATCAGAAAGCTGATAGATAAATTTGTATATGTATCATAACAAATGGAAAAGAGAGGATGAAGGAAAATCCACTCTGAAACCAGAGACAATTTTGAGGTGAACAGTTATCTTACATTCATTTTTAGATCTTTAACAACATCATTTTTCTGTCATAGGAAAATTATCATTCATTCAGTCTGGTGGTTCACAGGTTGATTCCTGAAGAGGTCCAGGAGCTCGGGCCTGGGTTTTCCTTTTGATGCAGTGCTTGGTCAAGTAAGCTCTGCATCCATCTCACAAATACTGTTGTTAACCCCCAAAGTCTCTGATTAACCTAATGCAGGAGTCCATCTAAATCTGATCTATCTTCTTTTCTTGATAATTAATTTTATGAAGAGACCAATCTATGAGATTAGTCTACAGTTATCTGTCAGGGCAGACCCTCCAATCACAGTACAGAAAAATAGTGGCTGAATTAAATAGCACACTGATTGCAGCTAACAAGAAGAATTGTTAATGGTTTGGTGTTAACATTTCTTTGGTTTCCCAATATCTTTGCCTTGCTGTTTTAGTGTTACACTTTATCCTGCCTGCCACATATTATCCCCATTATTCTCATAAACTGTAAGGAAGCTTTTAATTCAGTACTATGTTCTTTGGAAGTACTTCAGCATGTAAATTAGATTGCATTGCCCTTCCCTAAAAGCTAGAACCATAAAACCATTCCTGTATGAGAAGGGAATCCACTCTGACTTTGTAATAGGAAATTATCAGCAAACTCCTCTATCTTCTACAAAAAGTATTTGAGACCAGCAAGTTTCAGAGGTAAGGCACAAAACTGTTGCAAATACATGAATCAACAACATGAGGAAAAGGGTTGGGTTCATTTGTTTTGCGAGGATCAATTTCCACAGAGCCCACAGGTCTAAAGGCAGGATGTTGTATCTCCATGTAAATCACGTAGGCATTTCTCACACTCAGAAATTCAGGATCCTTATCAAGCAGTTCCCTTTCACCTGTTACTGACTGATAACAGCACAGGACACTGACCCACTGCCTGCAATTAATTCCTCTGAGGGGGCAGAGAGAGGTCCAATAGAGTAATGAGTTTGTTCCCATGTGGAAGAGAATGGAAATTAGTGGGATGGAGAGCAGTGTAAAGCTGCCTAAAGACGAAGGCTGCACTGACCCCCTGGACTGTTCCTAAAATGCTCCTGAAAAAAATGGATGTTCAGGAGTATGTAACTTCCTCTCAAATTAACAATGATAATTGACCTAAAATAAAAGCTGATGTAATACTGCTCTTGAATGGATTTCACTGATTTTGATAAACTTAGACATGAAAATTGAAAATTCTGAAGGCCAAAACAATGATAGAAAAAGAATACCCAGATATAGGAGAAACGTGTAACGAAACAAGGCAAACAGGTCTGTTTCACAATTTTGAAGTGTTTATGCAAATATGCAGAAAGCAACTAGTGAAAGGCTTAACAAAAATTGTAGTGCTAAATGCCATATGACACAGGAGGTCTGCTAGAGCAGAAAATGCCATCATCCTCCCACACTTGCAACCCAACACAACCATGGCATTTGGCTGTTCAAAACTTTTCTGATCCCAGAAAAAAAGATTTGAGGTGCAAATTGTCACCCTGTAGCATTTAGTACTGCGATTACACCTAACTCTGCAAGCCCTGTACCATAAAACAATAAGCACCCTAAGGAATTTCAAAGCAGGGGTGATGCTATTTCCATTCATAACAGGGAGCAAACCAACCAAAGCTGCCAAGTGGCTTAGTTTTCTTGAGACGAGATTGCTAAAACCTGAGCACTTGAGAAGGCTAAATGTGAAAGATCTATGTCTGTTTTTCCTCATGCTGACCCCTGCAATATGTCACCAGACTGCACAATAACAGTCTAAGAGAAACACAACTAAAATGTGCCCGCTGGCCAAATGGGAAGAGTTATTTCAGTTGGCTGCAGTGGTGTCTAACAGCCACTGCCAGTGTTCTTAGCTAGCATTACTGGAGACAAAGACCATCAGCAATGGAAGTGCTGGCTAGAAAAGGTTACAATCTCTGCCAGAGAGCCTTGGAGGGATTTTGTGAAAAATAAAGTAATTCAGCTACATTTGGAAGGAAAGGAGGAAAGCCCAATAAGTTATTCTTATTTGTGAATATTCAGTTGTCACTACATGTGTAACAGGGGGGCATGAAGGGCAGCCATCAAACCAGGAAGGGGGTTCTTTTCTTCTTGGGTTCAACAGGAGGCTCTGTAAGGAGTAACCATTATTACAGCAAGATTGGTGCTGCTGTACTTAAACTAAATTCCTATCAGTTATAAGGAGCCAAGCAGTTAATCTGAGGAATACCCATTTTACACCTGAGTTTTACATCTTCCGATGTTTTTCTCTCTGAGACCCCATTTTTCTGCTTGGCCTTTTTGCAGCAGACTTTCCCAGAGCTTCTGAGGTATCTAAACAATGTAAGGTAGCCCCTAATGCAACACAATAAATTCTTCAATTTTACTTCATTACTTTTAGAAAAATGGCTCTTCAAACCTCATTGGAAGGCACTGCTGTTTTCACTGTCCACACCAGCAATTGAAAGTTTTTTATTCTTAAAACATCCTGGGTTCACACTGCCTTCCATTTTACTGCCTAATCCAGTTTAGTAAATTCTGCCTTGGTGCCTGCTAAAGGTTGTCTATGGAAGACAAAAAGAGAATGTATTTAATTAAGAAAGCTCTGGATTAATAAAATTTGCAGCTAAAAATTTGGGAACTTACTGCAGGTTGATTCTGAATTAGCAGGATGCAATGCCTGGTTGTAAGGGTATTTTTGGATTCAGCACCTT
>WBNO01024427.1:74028-232079 GCA_013400575.1 Peucedramus taeniatus
GCCTCCAATAGGCAGCAGCTTGTTCAGTTAAAGCTTTCTAGACCAGAGCTGTGAAGAGCTGACATTACAAGGCAAATGTGGCCTGACTGCAGCCTGTGTTTGCTAGTGCTGCTCTGAACAGTGCCACAATTCATTGTATTTATGTTCTTCAGGAATGCTATCTTCTCTTTTCTCCAACACAGTTTGAAGCAGAATAGTGGTTACTGAGTGTGACAACAGCTGTGTGAGCATAGAATGGTTTCCTTATGGGTCTGGAATGTACCCAGCATGAACTCAGAGACATTGCAAGAGGTATTGGAGCTACAACTTCAGTAACTTGCCATTCCTTTTTTTTTTTTTTCTTCTTCTTAAAGAAAACGGTACTCACAGATTTGAGTTATCTACTAAGTAATTTTGAGTATTTCCCCTTCTGCTTTCAACTGGATCAATTAACATTTTATAACTATTCATGAAATATTTAAAGATTGAAAAGTCTCTCTTGAATGCTCAGCTAAATTAAACCCAAAATACTTAAAAACCAAGTAAATTTGGAATTGTTCTAGAGATTCAGAGGAATTAGCAAAGGATTATTTAGGTTTTTTATGAAAAAAAAACCTCACAAACCCAGCAAGCACAGAATAACTATTTAGTTGATGTCTTCACAAACTTTCTGGACTGACTGATCAGAACATACTCAATATTTGTGACAATCTGATTTACAGAGCTGATAGCATGGAAGCACAGGCTGTCCCCTGGCTTCATGCTGATACCATAATTGTTTTGTTGTTATTCTCTCTAAAAAGTCCTTACCTTGCTAATAGTTTTTCTTTTGCTTGTTCTTGCTCTAATAATTTGTCTTTTTCTTGTTCTCTAGGACATTATGACTATATTCATTACTTGAGTATTTTTAATGTTCTTAGAAATTCTTTCTACTTCTGAAACTCAGTATTACTAGTGCAAGAAAATTTCAAATATCATTTTAGTAGCATAAATTAGAGACAGTAATTGGGACAATCAGAAAACACATAAGAAACAAAAGAATAAATAGTCAATGCTTGCTCTAAAACATCTATAATGGTTGTTTTATCAGGATCTGCACTCTTATTAAAAGGACACAGTATGTGATAGAGCTGGTTTGTAGGACAGAAAAGGAACTTGATAGTTATGGAAAGCAGCTGCTCTGGAGGAGCATGATAGTATTTTCACATAGAACATTTAGGACTTTACCAGGGGAAAAAAAAAAGGAGAAAAAAAGTTTGGATTCTCTTGCTGTCTTTGATTTCAGCCCTCCTTTCTAGAAGTCTTCAAATTTCAGCAAAATTCTATCAGCAATTCCTAATGCGCCTCTTTCAAACATCTTTTTTTCTTACATTTACTAGCATGTGGTGGTGAGATATTGTGTGCATAGTGATAGCTAATGGATAGGACATTAGACAAAACAGATCTTTGTATTATCCCCAGCTCTGCTGCTGATTTACCCTGTAAGTCAGTTTTTCTGCCTTTGAAATGCAAATAACAATACTTATTCCACCTGAGAAAACTACCTGAAAGGAAGACATGGAAGAAAAATCTAACTTTTTAGAGCTCAGCTTCTGTCCATAATTCTTTCACTTTTTTCATCTTTTTCCTCCTTCTGTTAACCACACAATGGAAAGCAAAGCCTACTTCACGATCCCTCCAAAGGCTGTTAGAAATTTCAAACAGCTTCCAGACCCTTTCAGACCCAAAAGTCCCCAAACACTCTAGGTACAACCTTTCTCTTTCTGTGCACAAACATTTATATATAGCTCATATACTTTTGTCTCTTTAATGCAACTCTTTTTTCCTACAAAGCACTTTCAGAAGTACTCATCTGTAAAAATCACTGCACTGGAAGACTCAAAAAAAAACTTGATCTCTACAATTCCTGTTCACAGAGTTTCCCACAAACTGAGTCCACCCACACTGTAGATACAGCTCCAGAGAACTTCAATATGTAAAATCATAGTTTATAGATTTGCTGTCACTTCTCAACTCCGTATTTTAAAATAATTCTTCATTTTCCCCCTTTGGCTGGTATTAACAGTATTGTGTGGATAAATTTTCTGTTGATGTCTGAGACACCAGGCATTATAAATTTTCCTCTCTCTGAAAAGCATTTTCTACCTACTTTTCCAAGTCAAGAAGGCTTATGTCATCATAATGCCTTTGTGTGTGTCTATTAGTTGCCTTCTTATGATCCTGTTTTCAAATAGCAATATAAGTCCTAAACCTAATAACTTCCTCATGATTTACTAAAATAGGCAGCCAGGTAAAGGAGAGAAAATGCTCAAATTCCCCTTCCAAAGGCTGAAACTCAAGAAAACTCCTTCCCAAGCACAAAAGGATCTGCACTGACATCAGACAAGAGGAGTGCCTGATACAGTGAAAAGTTTAAACAGAAGCTTTCATTTTATTAGACATCAGAGAGTCATGCAAGCTACAAAGAAGGTAACAGAGACATTGAAAAACAGGTTTCATTTCACAGAACAACTTGTTTTTTTAAAAGGATGTGAAAACCAAAATATTTTTTTTAAAATGAGGTTGAAACATAGTGTGTCTTCCCCAAGGAACTGTATCATTCAATCAACCTGCACTATTCACTGAAGTCCATCAGAGCTTGTTGCATCATTCCAGTGAGTCAAGCTTCAGCAAGAACTCAGCTTAGCATGGGAACAAGGCAGAACTGAAGCACCACAGCTGCAGAGGATGTAAAAACTAAGAGAGCACCAGGAATTGATATCAATAAAGTTCTAATACTTTACAAACATTAAAAGCAGTAGTAGGTCAACCATGATTGCAATTAAAAAGAAGTATAAGAATACCAGATACGTCCAGGAGCAACTTGAGATGCCTTTGTGTTTGCAACACTCCATCCTATGTTTTCAGTGAATAACTTCTGTACATTTTCACATCCTTCAGTGACTGGGATAGGCTGCAGGTTTTCTACTGAGATAGATTCAATTTTTAAGCAATTTTCAAAAAATCTCAATAAACTTTTGACAACTTCTTCAGTCTTAAAGGTGTCATTTTAGGGCAGCAGACAGACTGGAAATGACAATCCTATAAAAGGGAGCAGCCTCAGCTCTGCTCTCTCCTTTGCAAAAACATCAGTGCTGAACATTGTGTCACTTTTAGCATCTCAGGCTGCATTTTTTGTTAACTGCCTTCTGAAATGCAACTCATCATGAGAAAGAAAGGGTTTAGAAAAGAATACCAATGCCTGAAAGGGGCATGTAGAGCACCTCTGATTATCTGCATTAAAATGAAATTAGATTAGAAGGATTAGAAACAGCAATTCTTTTAATTGCTTCTTGTTCAAGATTAAGTAAAGCAGGAAATTACTGGAATAACTGAAACATGTAAACGAGCAGCATTCTGTAATAAAATCTATAGTAGCAAACCTTTGGGAATCTACATTTCAAAATAAAATCATCCCTGTAATTTTCTTATTGATTCATTCTCATATTGATAGTGACAAGGATTCCAATACACCACTGGCCTTCCTAGGTCAAAGAGCACTGTTTTAATGTGCACTTTTGATGTTTGTGGCCTTTTTCTTCTATCTGAAAATTCGTTCAAGTTCAGTTAATTTGAAGACAGGAGAATTTGTAATTTCCTGTTGACTACAACTTTTCCCTCAGAACACATGCCAAGGTTGGGCTGCTGCAGGCAGGATTCCCCCAGGTGTGTTGTCTCATTAGCAGAGTTCCTTTTACTCTGCAATGTAGAACTGAGATGAAGGGACTGATTATTTTTCAATTATTTCAGTCTCTATTTTTCTATAGGAAGTTTGTGAACAGGAAGCTCTTCTGTACAACTATAAAGGCAGAATCATGGGAAGAAATGAAGGGAAGAGGAAAATGAAAGCTCCATCCTCTTGTTTATAAGCCTCAACACAGTTTCTGCAGTAATCTGAGCACTTGGCTAAGGTTCATGTTTATAAAATAAGTCATTTAGGAATAGGCAGAAAAATTTCAAGTGTCTGTTTTGAGGTAGAAATTGCTCTTTTATAGTACTGAAGCTGACAGCATACTCCAGTATACTTTATCCTGAAATTTCAAACTTACTTGCAACTGACTATTTTTCTTAGTTTCTGTCAGATGAATAATTTCCTTGACTTCAAAAAGTTATTTGAGAAAGAATAAAGCAATATGTGGTTATTCATTTGACAGACTTTACTAGTGTTGACATTATACTTTTAAATCAACAGGTTTTGTTTTTCTATTTATGGTTTAGACTGATATATAAGCAAAAAATGCTGTAAAAATATCTAAACACCCACTATAAATAAAATCTTAACATTTTCTTTTCTGTGATCTTTTTTAAGAACAAACTTGACATATTTTCCAGTAAGTTAGTGACACAGGAAAAATACATCTTATAAGAATGTTGATCTTTTTAAATGGATTAAGGTAACCCAACAAATTCCAGTAAATCTAAGATTTACAAGAATTCTCAGAGTCAAATCATAACCTAAAGTTCCAACAGCAAGTTATAATGTGTGAGTGCACTATCCATTAAAACCACTCTACAAGTCTGGGAGGTGCTGATATTGGCAAACTGGGCTGACAGCAAACTCTGAGTTGTGTGGAGATGACCTTTGGTGTGCACTGGGGAAAATCCTGCCCCTGCAGACAGGGGTGAGCACAGGGTGGGATATGGGGGGAAGGAACAGCTCAGCAGGAGCCGGAGCTTCAAACACAGATGCTCTGCTGCTGCTGCTGCTAACACACTGTGGAAGAGATGTGCCTTGAACCAAGGGAGCTGGGAGCAGCTTGTCAGGTGTAATGACAGGAGAATAACTCTACAGGGCAGAAAAAAGAGAGACAAGACCTACTTTAGAAAGAGAAAAGGTGTTTCACTATCTGGAAGTATTACAGTAAAAGGACAGAGAAGACAGATTTATACATCATGCTTCAAGAAGGGTGTTATTTATCCAGACCCCAAGCTTGTCTGTAGAGAAGCTGGATCCTGTTTATATGCAGAAACCTCTGTTTTAACACAAATGACTTTCTGGAAGGTGGTCCCATTTTCCCTTCCTCTCCACACATGATAACAAAAATGAGAATGACAGAAATATGAGAAAGGTTTATGTGCTAAGAAGCTTGAGCTGATCTAATGAAAACCTCACAAGACTGACACAAACAATAAATCTGTTCTTAGAACAGCACAAACAACAGGACAGGCAGTTCAACAATTACACTAAACTATGAGGTTTCTTGAAGCATTTAATAAAAAAGAACACTTGGACTGACTTTTGTTAATGAAATAGAATATGGGAAAGGGAAATATTTTGATGACTAGAAAAAGAGGAGGCTTGTAGCACCTATAAGAGAAGGGACTCTTAACTGCATCTAGGTACCAGCTGAATCTAAATCTCTAAAACATTGCTGGAAACATGCTTGACAAGCAGTGAAATATGGCAGTGATGCATTTATCCAGATAGCTGTCTTCACTGAAGCCTTCACCACAGCCCTGGCACAGCAGGACAGAAGGTGGTGCTGGATTTTATTGCCAAACCTCAACAAGGAGTAACTTCAATACTTGTGAACAAGACTTGATTTTTGTCATCTGTTTTACTCTTGTCACTTGTACAGTCTTTTCTGTTTGATTTTGCTGATATTTATAACCCTGCAAACTGTTCCAAATCCCCACTGCTTTTTGACTGTTCTGGCCAAGTTTCTTCAAATTCTCTTTGCAACAGGAGGATTCCAAGGTTTAATAGGTTTTTCATGACTGTTGTTTTGCTCAGTGACTCCATGAGGGTCATATTCTGCAGTGGGAACTGCATGCTTTGAGAAAGGGGGTACAAAAGGTAGAGAGGGAAAGAATGAAAATGTAAATATTGGAATTGCTGCACACTTTGTCTTTAACTGAAAAGCAAAAAAGCTGTGTGAGGGAGACCCCTTGAGAGTTTGCATGCTTGGGTTTTTTTCTGTTTTTAAATTATTCTTGTTCACCATCCATGTTTTTGTGTGGACTACACTGCACCCAGTGTCAATAAGCTTCTTACATTTGCTTTACCACTGCAAAATCATAGTGTGCTCTAGAAAATGCAGGAAGAAAATACTATCATAAGAGGTTCCATCTCTTACTTAAGAATGATCTTGCCAGGTATTTATTGATTCTTGCTGCAGCTTTATGCTCACTAATCTGTCCTACTGCCTTTTATTGAAAGTATCTTATGTCCCTTTTCCATATCCCTGTCCCACTATATTAGAATAAGTGTGTCCATCATGTAAATTTTTAAATGGTTTATGTGCTTATACCTGAAGACATTCTTGGATGTTGCTCACAGATACAATTTGAAAGCAATTCACAAGTGGTGATAATAACACACACATAGGTATATATTTCAGTGGGAATGCAGACAAGCAAAGAGATGTATATATACATATCAGAGACAAAATCAAGAAGTTTAGCATCATCTCATGTTAAAAAAAAACAGCTACCAAAGCTGTTATACTGCTAAGAGGGGAAGGAGGGGCTGAGGTTCCCTTGCTGCCTCTTGGTGCTCAGCATCCTGTAAATATATGTAAGATAGAAAAGTGCTTGCTTTCTTAGGAAGGGCATGGTAAATCCCTTCTCTATAAAAATATATTTAGCAGATTCATAAATGATTGAAAAATTTTAGCCTGTCTCAATAATAATTATTCATTACTCATTCTTTTACACAAAAATGACCACAAATAAGCAAATAAAGGAGTGATATGACTTTCAAGTGTAGGGCAAGTTCTCAGCTGTCAGACTTTCTAGGAAATAGCACACTTTTCTTACACATCAAGATATAAAACTGATTCTATTCGTACAAATGCTAATACATCTGAAACAATTTACTATTTCTATTAAAAGAGACTAATGATCTTGCTTATATTGATGTTATTATGCTGCTGCTTCAAAGCAAATCTAGACTTTGCTAACTCCTAACTGATAGTGAACTCCTAACTGGGTTGGTCAAGTGGTAATAAACCTACAAGGTTCACATTTACACTTTGGACCATCAGAGGTTCACAACACACAGTCTGAAAAATATTGGACTTTAATGATAATTTCTCTCACAAAACTATTCCAAACTATGCATGACTTCTCCAGCTGGGTTGTGCTGAAGCTAAAGGTTCACTGGAGTCTGGATTAATAGCCTCTCAAGATCTGGAGAAACCACAAACTTATTATCTTTTCCTGCAACACTGGAGATAGGTTAATGCATAAACCCACACACCACGTGGTTCCATGTGCCAGTTACCCAGGATCTTAAATGCTATTTTCATAACTGTCTTGGCCAGCTGGTAATGTTGTTTCCTGGGAAATAATCTCTGAACAGACACAGGTACGCTTGCAAGGGAACACTGCCAAAATGTTTGCTATTCCCATTATTCAAATAGTCTTTTTTCCCAAGTACATTATCTTTCATTAGCAAAATCATCCCCTTTGCACTCACATGGTCAGTGCATCTGTCTCATTCTATTTCTGCTTCATTGAGAAAAAATCCCAACATTTGGGTGCTTTGCCAAATGAAGGAAAATACTAACAAAAAAGAAAGAAAAAAATAGGGAAAAATACTAACAAAACTAATAAAATTAATCCCTGTTGGCATTTAAAGTACAAATAAATTTACTTTTTTAAAACTACACTGTGTTCTCTGACATAGGGTAGGAGGTTTGAAACGGAAAGAATGGCTTTTTCTCAAATTGAACATTATTTGTGCAATTTTTTAGAGTTTTTATAAGGATTAAGAGTCCACAAAGCAGATACAACATGGGGGTGTAATCAGCTGCAATATTGAATCTCACAAAGTGTAGGCTTTTATTTACGCTGAATTTTACTTTGCACAAGGGATCCTCCTGCAGCCCATATTCAATATGTGCAAACACACACCAGCCCTGAGGCTTCAGATCATGACAGAAAGCACAACTGAACCCAGATCCTGTCTCTTACAGACTTCCTAAATACTGTGAGAAAAATAAATTAACCACTGGGTTGAAAACACAATGATATCTCCTTTTTCACAGACTAAGATTGGAATCTTTTCAATAGCAGAGTCTTGCAAGTCCATGTTTGTGTGATGTTTAATATACTGCCTGTCCTGACTCAGGCAAACCCTCTGGGGTGCAATGTATATATTGCCAGGAAAGTATTATTATGGAACCACAAATGGGAACATCAGGAAAAAGTATTGATTGCAGTTGTAATGTCCTCTCTAAGACTTTTTTTTTGTGTGTTTAGCATATGTTGAGCTGAATGCATAAAAGCACTTTATAAAATCCACATAATGGTTCTTGAACAGACTCATAGTCAATTAACTTAGAGCTGCACTTGTTTTTCATGGAATCTACAGCGTGGGCTCCAGATCTGCAAACCAGATTGAAGGACATTATGGGGTCACATTTTAATGACTGAATCTAATTTTCAGAGAGAAAAAATTTCCTTCTACATGTTTTCCAGAGCTGCAGTATTTGAACTCGTGTGTCCTTTGCCTTCACATGTTGCTGTATGAGCTTTGTGCATTGAGCTGTTATTTCAGCTGACTGCAACACACAATTGGCAGGAGGAAACCAATGCCTACCAGTTTGCAGCTTAACAAAATATGAGATTACATTTGCTTTCACAAAAATAATTTTTATCCTAAAGGTTACACCTATTTTTGATAGGTAACAATTGTCCTCTCACTTCAAATATGGGTGGCTGAGGCTTATTCAGCAAGGGCCTGAAGGAGTGACCATGCTCAGTGCAGGTGCCCTAAAAAAGACATGGTTTTACCCATCTTAACCCATTCTAAATAAAGAGTTTGATGAGGGACCTTTTCACTTTACAAGTTCTTGAAAGCTAAACTAAGTCACAGGCTTTTAAATCTATTTGACCTTTTCCTAGCATTTCTGTAACTGATTTGTTACGCTTTCCCTCATTTTTCACATGAGGCAAACATACTAATCTCCCTACTGCCTCTTATCCTCAAGGAAAAGTCTCCATTTACTCATTAATTTGGTAAAGAAATTAATATCCTGTGCCAAGAAATTAGTCTTGTAAACATACTATGGATATTTCTGTACAATCACAAGGCAGAAAAACCAACCAACCAGAGGAAAATAATTTTGCATCATCAAATATTGATTAAGCTAATGAAAACTTTGACAAACAGCCATATGATAGCATGAGATTAACTGCCTTGTGTGCTTTTACTAGACATTTTTCCTTTGTAATTAAGAGCAAGTTTATATGTCACAAAAAATTGTATGAAGAAATGAAGTGGAATTAAATTAATTTTATATTACAGTTAAAAATGCAAATGATACTCTTTTGATATAAATTATAGTCTTTTTCCAGGACCACCCTGGGTACTTCAGAAGAAAAATTTAATTAGAATTTTACAGAGGATTCCAATAGACCAATTATTGGTATTATTTATGAAGACAGTAGCTGTAGTGCTAGACAAAAATTGAGTCTCTTATAGTTCTTCAGAAAATCTCTCTTATATTCTATACACATGCCCAGATCAAGAGGATTTTGGAACCATCAAAACAAACTGGCACAAAACTGTACCCACGGTGTTAATAAGAACAATACTGTGACAGTGAGAACTGTTCTTACAATACATTTCTTTTTCTCTTTTTCTCAAAAGTTACCACTCTTTCAAGAAACTACAAGGATTTATACTGATCAAAAAGATGAATTCACAGTGTGAAATTCCAGCAATGAAGAAGACCTACCAGTTAGTAAGCAATTATCTGACAGGAAAGTTTGCAAATTGAGGGGCTTAGCACTAAGGGAAAGTGGAAAAATGCACTTTTTTGTGATTTAGTTTCAGACATATTCCCATGGGAAGTCCTGGCCTCCTAAAACATTTCCTAATACTCGTTTTGCAACATATGGTTTGTGAGCGTTCAGAGGAAAACAGTATGACCTGTAAATAAATGCCATTTTTAAGAAGGACCATGTGTGCAATTAGGAGATTCCCCAAGGAGCTAAGTGGGATTTAAAAGCTACTCCAGTGCCTTTGGGCTGCAAAGCTTGGCACAGATTGAACCAGAAGATTATTTTGATTAACAGTGCTTGGGAGGCAGAGAGAGAGAGAGAGAGAGAGGGAGAGAACTGATGCTCAGCAGTGCTGCTGCAGGGCATCCTGGCCAAGGCCCCACAGCAGACTGAGCTACACTCTGCTTTTAGGTGTGACAATATTTCTGCCCTGATTATGTACAAGCACTTCAGCTCTTGCTGCCCTCAGTGCTGTTTGCAAAATATTCTGGGGACTGCCTTGTTCATAGTAGGCTCTGTCACAATTAACTGGAGTTTAGAAAACTTCTGGTACCTGTGCAGCATCTTCCAGCATTCCCTTCTCCAGTCCTCAGTATAATTACTTGGACTATTGGATGACTAAAGAGATGGCAGGAGAAAGAACATTTACAGTAATTCTCAACAGAAAGAACAACAAATAACTTTATAACTTTTTCTAATCCAATATTAAACTAATGTTATTTTTGATTTAGTCTTTTTATTGCAAGTTAGAAAATAGTCCAAATACTGTACTGGTTTCTATTCCATGCAGGCTTTTACTTTGCCTAAGATTCAAATACCCCCAAGAGACCTTACCCACTTATGACTCTTTTTTACCTTATTCCTAAAGAGAGAGAAAAAAATCTGAATTCAGTCCAGAGGCAAGTTTCACTCTTTTACATGATATTTCTCCCTCCTTCCACAGAGAGCTCCTCAAGGAAACTATGAACCTCAGCTCCCATCAGCCTAGACTGTACATGGTGCTGTTTGCTGTGCACTGTCCCCCTTCCTCTCATGTAACTCATCCAGCACAGTCCTATGGACAACTTTGCAAAGTATTTATCCTGGGATTGGTTTCAGTATACCTGAAGGATAACCTGTACCTAACCTCTTCCCCGCTGAAAGAACACTTCAGTGTCTATTTCTGATCATTTGGGTTTTTTACCCTGTGCAGAAAATCTGTCGTATGACTAGCAATTACCCTTGTAACAGATAATTTCTATGATGGCTATTTGTCCACTGAAACTAGATTAATTCACTTATTTAGAAAGTGTATCAGAGGTAACAGAATTCTGAAAAAGCCCAGGCAACACTGACTCAGACTCACAGTGAATCAGAACAAGACATGACAGCTCCATATTCACTGCAATGAACGAATTTTTGAGTATTATTATATCCCTCTCTTTGAATATCTTCAAGTAGCTCAGTGAATACTTATATCCAGGAAAAATGACATTCAAGCTTTCAAAAAGGCTTATTTTACTCCGAAACAGACTTTGTGAACACGTCACTGGAGATGCACATTTCTTCTGGTTCCCTGATTCAGTTATCAAATTTACTCAAGTGAGAGCTGAAATAAATGCTTTTGCTTTTTCCCCCTAAATGCCAGTCAGGAGATGACAGATTGTACTTACAATCTGAATTATTTGTCTGTGCAATTTTGTGACAATTGCTGTTGCATGGTCAGCTTTAGGCCTGATTTTGAAAAGAATCTTTTTTTTAAAGAATCAGAGTATCACTTCAGCATATGTCTAATTTGAAAGCTATCCTTCTCTCTCCTTAATCCAGTCAGGTTTAAGCTTATGACTCAAGTTGGCGCTTCCTGAAATTTCTCCTTGATCTCCTTAAAGAAACAGTTCCAAATGCAAGAGCTACTTATTGTTCTTCTAGAATATACTTTTTATAACCCCTTAATTATTAAATTAATCACATCTTCTGATGGTGTTATACAGGAAATATGTCGTGGTTTCATACTTGTCAAATGCCAGGCACCCACAAGAGTCATTCACTTACCTTCTTCTGCTACAGTTGGGCAGAGGAGAGTAGAAAAAAAGAATTAACAAAGGGTTCATGAGCTGAGATAAGCACTGGGAGAAAAACACTCTAAGGACAAAATAGGTTTAAATTTAAAAGTATAAAGTAAATTTATTATTAACAAAGTCAGAGGAGGATAATGAGAAGTAAAATAAGCCTTTAAAACACTGTTTTTCCCCCTAGTCTCTCCCTCTTTCTCACCAACAGTGCAGGGAGGCAGGGCATGGGAGTTTTGGCCAGTTCATCACCAAGATCTGTTTGCTCAGGGGGAGGAGTCTGTTCTCTGCTATGCTGTGAGTCCCTCCCACAGGCAAACGAGTGTTCCTCAAACTGTTGTGGCCTGGGTCACTCATCCAGGGGCTGCAGTCCTAAGGATAGGCTGCTCTGGTTTGGAAGCAAGGCCCCTCTCTCTATCTCTGGAGGCAGGAGCCCTCTCTCTATTCGGGTCTCCCACTGGATCACAGCTTTCTCTGCCATCCACCTGCTCTGCCGTGAGCCCTTTTCCATGGGCTGTGAGTGGATCTCTGCATCCCCTGTGGACTTCCTGCATTACAGGGGAACAGTTTGTTTCATCATAGTCTTTACCAGACCTTGCAAAGGAGTTTTGCCTTCAATGCCTGGAGCACCTCCTCCCTCTCTCTGTTTTTCCACTGACCTTGGTGCCCCCATCTTGTTTTCACTCAAATGTCCTCACTTCCCCCTCTTCTCTGACTTAAAGAAAAACTGCTGCTCATAGATATCATTGCCAGAAACTTCCACTGATTCAAAGATTCCTGCAAGATCCCGCAGCGTCAGGAGGTTGATCCAGTCTAGGTTCTGTGTCAGGGAGTCACTGGCCTTGTTTCCACTGCTGGCCAGGCCCTGCTGCCATGTTTCCAGCAGTGGTGGTGGCCGCAGCGCTGGCGCTGTTCAATGCCTCCCTTCGTGCAGGGCACAGGGAAGGAGAAGCCACTGTCCCCTGCCCTTGGGCTCACAGTGTGGCTGGCCAGGCGTGGCTGGGCAGGCAAGGCACGGCTCGCCACGGGCTGGGCTGAGGTGGCGGCAGCCACGGCCTTGTATCGCCACAGGCCACACTGGCATGGTGGTGGCTATGGCAGTGGTGGTGGCGCCTCGCCACCCCTGGGGAAAAAACTGCATGTGTGCTCTTTGATTTTTCTGCCTAAATATGTCTTCACAGAGGTGTTACCAACCTCTGTAATTGAGCCAGCAGCATGGCCTTCTTCAGAGCCAGCAGGTCTCTGTTGGACACGGTGGAAGCTTCTAGCAGCTTCTCACAGAATCCACTTCTGTGGCCCTCCCCTGCTACCAAAAACTCAGGCCATGCCAAATCAACACAAAATACTAGAAGTCCTCATCACATTTATCTAAAGGTAAAAAACAAACAGTATGTAGGCTTTCACATAAATTAAATTTAAAACAAAATCTAAGATTCTCAATGATTTTCTGAAGAGTTTTTCTTCACTTTTTTTATAATCCAGACAAGAACTATGCTCTAGATAAACCTGGAGAGTCTCTAATTAATAAACTTTTAAATATTTTTACAGCACTTCATTATCAGCATTTTCTAGGCAAAGAACCACCATTCTGTTTCATCTTGCAGCTTCAGTGCATAAAGCCATTCCCCTAACACAGCCTCACACACCCACACAGCACTCCCTGAAAGCTAATCTCCTACCTTCTTGCAGCTGCTGTCCTTATCACTGAGTCACTGACAAACTGTATCATGGTAAATTGAGTTTTATCATATTTAATTTAATTCTGGAGCAATCTCTTTGGAAGAAAACATTGCCCACATCTTGCTAAAGCATGCCTTCTGCAGAGTAGAACTCCTAAACTGTACCTCAAACTGACTGCATCCAAGAGCATTGGACACATTTAAAGTGCACAGCAAAATGTTACTTTAGCAAAATTTCATATTCCACATTATAACAACTGTTATTTTTATACTAAGCAAACCATTAGCCACATACAGATTAAAGATATCATATATTTTTCCACAGGAAAAAATATTTATTTTCAGGTACAGGCCGTGATAGTATTTTTTCTAAACTGGATGATTGGTACAGTTTTGTATGTGCTGCACAGCTCTCCTCCTGATCTGCTCTACTACCACCCCAGGTGAGAAAAAGTGTCAGCTCTCTGTGCCTCAATTACTGCTTTTTGGAGGATAGAAGAAGATATATTAGACTCATGACATTACTACAAGTAGATGGGAAAAAGAAATTAAATTGTCTCTCATTATGATAAACCACAAATATATGCCCACTTTAGTCAGTTGCAAAATAGAAAGAAACACACATTGTTCTGAACTAGAACCTGTTCTTTGGGGAAATGTGATAAAACTGCTCCATGCCTTTAATTTCCTTCAGTAATTACAAAGTCTTAACTCCTAAGCAGACCCACTCCCTTATTTTCAGTTCATTAAAATGGGTTTAGATGAAAGAATTTATTTGGAAAATAGTTACAGTTGAGTGGCTTATAGCATGGAAAAAATGTCAGTGATCTTCCTGAGTCAAACAGAAATACAGGACAATGAGCATATATGGGCAATGTGTTCCTCTGCTTGGGTGGCAAGGTGAGAAAGCACCTTCCTATGCCTCAGGTGAAGCACCATGGCTCAGAAAATAGCTGAGGGCTTACAGAGTATGAATAACGGAAAGAATTATCTGCAAAACTAAAATAATAGTTTGCAAAGTCTGGATTTATTCCAAACTAACTTCTAACACTGGAGAAGACTGGGGAGAACCATGTATGTGAATAAAGGAGACTGCCACACAGTCAGAAACCCCCTGAACATGGACTACCAGTGTTCAACCCCAGCCTCCCCCACCAAATATCCCTAGCATCTAAATCTGCTCATGACCAAAATTTGTAGATTTTTTTTCCCATACAGAAAAGGATCACAGGAGCTCTTACAACCAAAATTTTACTTCTGAGGAGAAGAAAACTCCCATCGGAAAAAAAAAAAAAAAAAAGAAAACATACAAAAGATTTCATCAAGATCTCAGAACTACAGCTGGATACTAGATTTGATCTCAGGTTGAGTTCATGAGGCTTCGAGAGGAGCCCAAGCTGACAAAATCATGATGTATAAACAGAATCACAAAATGGTTGAGGTTGGTGTGACCTCTAGAGATGCCCTATACCCCCTGCTCAAGCAGGAACAGCACCACACCAGGGTGGTTCCAGCTGGGTTTCAATATCTCCATGGATTGAGAGTCTGCAGCCTCTCCAGGCCAACCCATCCAAAACTGGTCAGAGCTGCCAGTGTCTTCAGTCACACAAATTAGGGAGGAACTAAGAGGGTATTATAGCATGAAGATGACTAACTGAACCTACTGTAATTAGCAAAGAGAGAAAAGGTAGTATGGAAATGATAGAGGGAGAGTACATACACACATACCATCATTAGATTATTTTTTGTTTGAATTGTTTGACAAAGTGACTTTTCTCTCCCAAGAGACATTTTATCTATTTATGTAATCAGGAAACAGTCTGCCTGAGACTTGAAAAAAACAAATTTTCCTGCACTGAGAAGGAAATCGGACGTTTCTCTCACTGAATGTAATTGTGCAGCAATGAAATAAACATGACTGTTTTTGATGAAAGTGACATGGCATAACATAAAATGTGTATTGTGTGCCTTTGCCTATGTCCCAACACACAATCCCCACACAAGCGCAATCATTCCATTTATGTCAGCACTCTGAAAGCAGGGCTAAGGTAGGGACAGGTGACTGTTTGTTTCTGATACTCTGCTAGCTCCTAAATCACTGACAGATTCTGCTAAGGAGAATTATATATTTGACACTACTGACTTGCATGACAGGTCACTACAGAATTTATTCCCCACACAATCAGTACTTGCTGGTGGAGACACCTTTACTTCTCTTTGCCAAGTTCATTAATGTGAAGGGTTAGTGTCCTGACACAAGGCAATGATATTACATGGGGTTTAAATGTTAAATTAAATGTTACAGTGCATTACACCAGCTGAAATGACATGTCCTGCTTCTGTCTTAAAAAGTGACTTATTTTGTAAACTATGGCTCTGCTGAGGAGTTACTTTATAAAACAGGTATCAGGTTGCCACATGACATTGCGGTGACTGACTTGTATCATATTTCTCGAGCTTTTTTTCCCTCAACTTCCACCTTCATTTTAACTGACAGTCCAGAAATTTTTTCATGAATGCTGAGACTCAGGCAGATCTGCCAAACCCTCACTCCTCAGCACCCCTCCACAGCTCAGCCAGGAAAGCCCTTGCTGCAGGTCCACAGCTACAGCTTGAATAACTGGGCCTGAATAGGAGCGATTTAACAGCAATTTAGAAACTTATTTGTAAACAAAACAGCTTAGTGAGGCTGTGAATCTTCCTTTGAAAAAAACCAAGCACCCTCACTGCATGTTTCAGTAAAGGCTTTTGCTTTAATTCACAACTCCACAGACTACTCCTCTTTGGTCAGTGAGGAAGCTGGAGATAATTTGAGAAAGGTGCTTTTTAGAATGAAAGGGTTTTTCAAGCTCTGCTACCTACTGCCCATTTCTGTTGGTAATCCCCAAGCCAGAAACTGCATCCATGTGAAACCTGCGCACATTCAGAGATTTGAATGTGCATATGGAAATATTTTATTAAATGTTACTAATTAAAATATTTTTAGAGATTAAGATCATACATCACTTCAGCTCATGAGTATATGAGTATCCATATACCAATAGCAGGAATACACTGACATTCTGTGATGATCCCATAGATGAATTAGATCAGTATTTTCAGCAGTAAAATTATAGCTCTGCCATGACTCAGAATGGAATCACAGCCTGACAGTACAATCCTCTTAGAAGATACAGCTGCATGCAATTTTAATTTTGGAATTGTTTTTATTATTAATGTCTTCAGATTTCACCCTGATCTCTGCAAATCAATGAAACTCAGCTGAATTCAAAGCATTAGAACAGTGTTAAGCCAATAAAGCAGTTAGTCAAAAAGCCCTCACGACTTCCATGTCAGTTTTGACAGCCTACCATAAATATGTTACCATATTAGTACTCTAAATAAATATTTGACCTTGTCAAGTCCCATAACTAAATGAAGTCTAGGCTATAGATTAATTGATGTATACAACTGCTTTTCTACACAAGTTTTTGCATTTTATTGTTGCACACAGGAGACAAGTTTGTAATTGATTAAACAATAATCTAACAGCAGGAGGCCTGACAGGACCAACAGTATTAAAAGAATCCAATGTGCTGTGGATGGATTTTTAAGCATACTGAAAACCATGAGGTGAATGTCAAATTAACACACCTTTAATTTCATTTCTGACCTGGAAAAATCAGAGAGAGGAGAAGAACACCAGTAAATTCATATTTTCTTTGTGGTTGGTGGGGTTTTATCCTTTTGGGGTCATTAATAAGGTTTATTTAATTTAGTTATAAGGTTCAGTTAATTTAATACTTTTGGATTCTATGCAGTTTGGATTTTAATGATTCAATTTAGAGACTGTTGGTTTTACATATTTTTTCAAATACTGTTTTATACAAAAAGTTAGGTGTTTGTACATTGGATCCTTTATGTGATTTGACTTTTTTTAGCTTTGGATTTTTCTAGAGTTAGTATTTTGTACTGGTTTAATATTTTCTTTTATATTTTCTATACAGTTGTTTTTTTATATTTTTGGTTCTTCCTATGGTTGAATATTGTTAAACTTTGGTATTTTTTATGTGGCTTATTTTAAAGCTTTTGTTTGTTATATAGTTTTTTTTTTTTCTATGCTTACACAGTTTTTTTAATTTGGTGGGGGTTCTATGTACGAGAGATTTTTCAAAAAAAAATTTTACAGTGGTTTTTATGACAGTTTATCTTTTTAACAGAGATGGGGTTTCAAATACTTTTTTACTACATTTTGGCCTTTAAATACAATTGGGCATTTCTACCTTGGTTGTTTGCTGCAGCTGATTGCTTTTATACAGTTGGTAGCTGATTTGGTTGGCTTCTGATGCAGTCAGGTTTTGGCACCCAGTTGTATTTCTACCATTAGTGTGTTCTATACTTTTGGGGTTTATGCAATTGGCTTTTGGTTGGCCTTCTTTATACAGATGGTTCATTATACTTTGGCTGTTTAATGTGTTTGATTATTTATGCTTCTGTGTTGTAATACACTTCATTTTTATACTGTTAGTTTTTCATTCAGCTGCTTTTGCATATGGTTGGGCTTCTTGTATTGTCAGGATTTTATGTTTGGGGTTTACACAATCGTTTTTTACACAGCTGTTTTTACTACAGTTGGTTTTCTACCCAGCTGGTTTTTGCACATTTGGTTTTAAGGAAGTTGGTTTTTACAAGCATTTGTATAAGGCTGGTTTAATATAGTTGGGGTTGGTACAGCTGGATTTTACATGGGTGGTTTTAGATTATTTTTTTGCCCCCCATTTTTTCCCCCCCCACTGTTGGCTTTTGCACACTTGGTCAAAATATGTTTGACTTTTATACAGTTGTTTCTAAACCAGTTTTTTTAATAGGTGTTTTTACAGTGTTTTTTTTTTTTTTAACATGGTTGTTTTTCATAATATAGCTGCTATTTGATATGGTTAGATTTTTATACTGTTGGGGATTTATGCCTTGGTTTTATATTACAGTAAGGTTTTTATATTGTTGGATTTTCATACCATTTGCTTTTATATGGTTGCATATGACTGGGCTTTACAGAATGGACTTTTTACCTGGTTGTGTTTTATATAAATTCTTTTTTAAACTCTGGTTTACATTACAGCTGGATTTTTTAAATGGATATTTTTGATACAGTAGGTTTTCAGTGCCGTGGGATTGTTTTAGTGCAGTTAATTTTGATTTGGTTGGTTGCTTATACAGTAGGGGTTTTATTTTCTCTATTTTTGCTTTTTCTGCAATTTCTATATACATATATATGTATTTTATATACATCTGTCTTAGTTTGAAAGACAGATGTCTGCCAAGGAAGGTGGGAACTTCCCCTGGAAAATGTTATAAATGCATATTATAATATGGGCTTTTCACAAATATTAAAATAGATTTTATATATGTGATGTTAAAGTAATTTTGTTATATAGTTTTTATTTCTGTTGTTAATTAAGCCTAGACATAGCAGTGAAATAGCTATGCTTGTGTTAAAATGCCTGCTTGGATGGGATAACATCCAGTGAACATAGGATGAGGACACCTGCTATACATCTGCCAACTATCAGCACTCACTGTCTGAAGGCAGTGTGGACCAAGGCCCAAATTGGAAGGGATAAAGAGAAGTAGCCAAAACCACAGTCAAGAAACACACATGCTCTAAAAAGGCAGACCCAAGGAAGAGCCATGGAAAATAATTCCTGGAATATGTAAACTAGTTTATGGGTATGTGTAAGGTCCTATGAATAGGCAAATGGATGATGTAATGAAAACAGTATTTAAGGGGTATCCCGAAAGGTGACAGTGTTCTCATGGCTGAGTGCCAAGATGCACCTGGCCATAACAACCTTTGCTCTATGGTCCTTGTCTCCTCCTGTCCTTTATTAAACTTTTTAAATTTTCACAGGAGAGTGAATGTGTTTTTCACAGAAAAGAAAATGTGACCGCCTTCTCTCCAAATTATTGTAACTTTGAAGTTAATGGGCTTTCAGGCAAAAATATGGGAAAGGAATAGCAGTTCTTTACTAGTGTGTGTGTGTATAACCAGGCAAACAAAGGACAAAAACAGCAGCAGCAGCAGCCGAGAGCAGAAACCCCAGCGCGGCTCTGGGCTCAGGCCTTCCCCTCGGCGCAGTTCCGGGCACGGCCAGCAGGGGCGCTGCTGGCTCCCGGCCGGGCAGGGCGGGGCAGTGATTCCCCCGCGGGTTTTCCCCTGGGACACCCCAGTACGGGTGAGGGTCCTTTCCAGTCAGATTGGGTGTTAAGGTCACAGTCCAACAGCTGCTCCCACTGATGCCTCAGGTTTTAGCTTTTATATTTTTCAGATTCTGTTCTGCTTTAGTGTGTAAGTCTAGGCTTCATATTAGGGGATGGTGAGCTCTCTTCACAAAGTAGAGAAACAAAACAGTTCCTTCTCTAGCTGGGGACCCAAGGACAGCCAATCCAGATCTCAGGTCCAAGAGCATAAACAACGGTTGATGGAAGAGAGAAAACAGGAAGGATGGGACTTCTTGGGCAAAAGTTGTAATTGTACAATTAGCTCCAGTATTCTAATGGACCAGAACTTATAAAAGTGTGAGACCCCATGACCTGTTGTCCATTTTGTGGCCATTTTGGGTTGTGCTGCCCAAGGTGGATCTATTTGAGGCCTCTTATTAAATCCCTACTTTAGCTCTGTACAGTCTCTGTTCTAGTTCAGCCTTCACAAGACATCACTACGAGCAAAGGCTCACTCAGAGTAAAGAAGCAGTACAGAGCTGGGCTCCGTGGTGGCACTGGATTCTCCCCATGGTAAGCAACAACTTGAGCGTCCTCCTCTGATGCTGACAGTGAGAGAAAGCTCAGGGCAGAGCCCAGCCCCCCACAACCCAGCCAAAATCTCACAGTATCTCTGCCCTTCTCAAGAGCAAGCCCCTCAGGTAAGAGAGTAGCCAGCCACACACTTCCCCCACCTTGGCCATTTCTTGTGTCTCTAAGTATTGGTAGTTATTGTCTCTTAGCAACAAATGGGAGAAAATTCTCTAGGACAAAGAAAAAAAAAAAAAAAAGAAAAATCCTAATCTCCAACAATATCATACTTCTAATAATTTCTATGATCATTTCTATTGCAGTTGGAGTTTTAGATGGTTGGGTTTAATGAGGTAATTTCTCCTTTTTTTAAGGCTTTTTTTTTTTTTAGACCATTGGTGTTTTCTTCTGTGCTTTTAAATCTAGTTTATTTTTCAAGAACTGTTTTATTAAACAAACTTGGGTTTTTAGATGGTTGGATTATTACAGTTAGGGTTTTTTATATAGGGTGGGTTTTTTTACTTTTTTTTAATACCTACAGCTTTTTTTTTTCTATTCTGCTTTTTAATATCTGTAGTTTTTTTACCATTTTACCAGTCTTAATATGGTTGGAGTTTTTCATAACTTTTTAAATATGGTTGAAGCTTCAGCTACAACAGGTGAAAGCTAATTTCTATACAGTGTGCATTTTGACAGCAAACACAGGTTCCTCTAAAACCTTCCTCCCTCATTATTTCTAATAATAATTGCTATCTTTATCTTCTGTAATACAATAATTTTTATAATATGGACTTTTCATACATTAAACAAATGTATGCACACATACAGAGGCACATCAAGGGGTTGCAAAGCCTGTGCTGTTTCTGGGAATAAGTGACTGGAGAAACATGAATACTGCTGATAGTGACATTATTAAATTCTCTCAGTATCAATGGTCAGACACCAGCTCTATGCACATTGAGTGCAGTGGGCTCCTGTTTTCCTTCCTTCTGCCTCTGGAGAGAAGTGGAAGGTACCTGGCACATAACTCACACCCTGCCCATGCTAAGAAACTGCAGCAGCCTCCTCCAATGTTGAAAGGACATTTTGACACCCTGGTACAGATGGGTACATTTATGGCCAAACAGGCAGGTGGAACCTAGTCAGTGTTCCATTTTTCAAGATTTAATTACAAACTTATTGAGATTCCTCCGACCTTCCCATTTAATTTTTCCCTCCTTCTTCAAGCTTACATGCATACTAAAATTTTCTTGTCAAAATCACAGAGTACCTTCTCATTAAAAGTTGAGATAATATAGGGATCCATTCATTTGGAATCAAAGAGCAGTGTTACATTTTGCAGTAAAGCTTATTAAATAATTTAAATGTGAAAAGAAAATCTTGCATTCCGCTCATAGGAAGTGAGAAGAGCAATGATTTTTAAAATGTAGATTTTTGATTACTGAATTAAATGATGTAGAACAAAACTGTCATGTTTAAAGAACAGGAAATTTTGTTTTAAAATACAATCCTCATTTTAAGTTGTTATTGGTACATTTGAGACCCACTGAAAGCTGTTGCAATACCCCTAATTAATAAGCCATATATATTTGAACATCTGCATTTCACTCTTCATTTATTTTCTTGCTCATCCACTTGGAGAAAAAACACTTAAAAATATTTAAATGAACATCTAATCAGTAGGCAAAATTCAGTTGTCTGGTAAAATTGTCTGGTCTGATCACTTATTATTTGTCTGATTTGCAGCAGAATGACCTTCTGACAACATCTGCTTTGTCATCTACACCATCAGCTCATCAAGACAATATGGTTTTCATTCTGAGGTATGTAACACTCAGCTCAGCCTGAGAGTGGGACACTCCTGACTTTGTTCAAATGCTGCCCCTAGGAGATGCTCTGGATAAACTGGTGTCTTAGGTTAGAAATAAGGGTATTCTGTTCCTATCTGTCAGAGGTGGGGCAGTTATCTTCTGTTAGTGGAGCAGTTTTCTTTATCTCTTCCACAGCCAATCCTCCCTCCAGGAGATCTCTTCTGTCCATGGCCAGTGAGTGTCCCTGCATGGCTGATAAAATTCCATCCTCCCACTGAGAGATGCTCTGCCCAGGGGAGGAGCCAAGCATTCCTACCTGGATCCAATCTGAGGATTGGGACACCACAGCAGCCTTTGCCCACTGCATTCCCAGAGGAGCAGCTTTCTGCTCCACTGCATTCCCAGAGCAAGACCAGCCCCATCTCCAGCACCCTTGGAGCTTCAGAGGAAAACTCCACCCTTCTCCAGGATCCCTGCTCCACCAGAGCCACCCCTGGAACTGCAGGAGGAGCAGCCACCATGGAATGGGACTGTGCAACACCCTGACCCATGGGGGGTCAGCTCCTTTTCTAACTCTCTCAGTGATTTTTTTTTTTTTTTTGCTTGTACTATTACATTTGTATTTTTAATTTTCCTAGAAAAGAACTGTTATTCCTATTCCCATATCTTTGTCTGAGAGCCTTTTAATTTCAAAATTATAATAATTTGGAGGGAGGGGGTTTACAGTTTCCATTTCAAGGGAGGCTCCTGCCTTCCTTAGCAGACACCTGTCTTGTAAATCAGGACAACTGGTAAACTAAACACTGGTCATAGCTAGTTACTGCAAACTATACATTGGGTGAAACAACTTATCATTCATTGCTGTTAAGCAGGAGATAGCAGCAGGCTTTTCCTGACAGCCTTTTTTCTCTTAGCGTTCTAGACCACAGATCCTTTCTTAAAGAAATGTAGTTTTTAACAATAATGCATGCAATGGCTTCTGGGTTTTCTGCTGGGATTTTATTTTTCTGTTTTCCCCACTGACTGCAGTTACTGCACCCTTTTTCAGAGTCCCTGAACATAAACAACAGTTTACAATCTGGGTGGAGACAGATCCTCACACAGTCACATTGCCAAGCTCAGTCTCTTACCTCATTCTCTGCCTCACTGACATTTAAAGTGAAGTAAAGAAGGGCTGAAGTTTTGCCAGATACCTCCTGGAAATATGATAAATACTTACAAATAAATAAAATTAGACATTGTGATAGTATCAACCAGGAGAACAAAGCAGTTTTCCTGATATTGAATAGAATTTCATAATGCCAAACCAAAAATGGATTATGAGAGGAAATTTAACTGAGTTACTTTTTACAAGCAAATAATCCTGACCTCTTTGTTTAACAATGTGTATGACAGTCTGGCTATCAGGAATGCAGTGGCATACGTGAATGTACTTAAACACCACTAAAACAAACATCAAAACAGGCTATTTCACTTTGACTTGGGTAAATTTCCATACTTACTAAATTCAGTAGGCTTATGCATATTTTACATGTTTCAATGAAAGCCTGACATCTTTCATTTAATTTCTTCTAAGCCTACAGTAATGAAATGAGTCTTCTGCCAGAATTTTTCAGTCACTGGGTGACTGAATTGTAATACATAGAAGTTTGGAAAATAACTACCAAGAGAATTTTGTTAGTTATCTAACAGCTACACAGGAAATTAACAGACTAATCAAACAACTTCCTGCATGAAGTATCCAGGGGAGATTATTTTTGCTTTTTGCAGTAGAAAACAAAATGTTACTGAGTATTTAAAAGGGGTGAATACACTGGGCACCAACTCAAACCATTTTGCATTACCACATCCCAGGATGTCAGCTGTTTGCTCTTGTTTCCCTGCTAGAGGCATCCCAGGCATGGCAACTTAGAGCAGTCCATTGCAATGCTTTTCCATAAGCTAAAGTACTCCTTCCATTTAAAGATATTTGCTCATGCAAATTTATATTGAAAGCTTAAATATGCTCAAAGCATAACAAAAATGAAAGAAGAATCATGTAATTTTCAACCCAGAAATGTTGTCCTGCAGTATTCACCTTAAATGTAAGTTAGTAAAAAAATTATCTGAGCTCTGTTTCTCATGAAATAAAACAGTCCTTAAATTTTTCATCTGCCTTGATTCTCAATTACATATCTTAGTCACATTTGTCTGTAAAAGGACAGTGAGGTGTCCAGATCATTCCCAGTCACAGCAATCCATCTCATGCAGTTGTTTGCAGTATGGAGAGCTGTGAAAGTACAGCTTATAAAACCACAGAGCTAATATGAAACCTCTCATGGGAGACTGAGGAAATGAAGAAGATTTAAGAATTAATATACACTGCTTCATTTCAGTCCCATTCTGTCATATCAGTTGTTTCCAGAGATATAGGAAAATCATTCAGCTGTAAACTAGCAGAGCAAATTGACTTTCTAGGCACTGCTCACTAGCACACAGAGCTGTGTATGATCACCTGTGTCAGTGCACACCAAATCTCAACACAGCTAAAAAGCAACACCATCATATTTTAGGAAAATTCATTCTGCTGTGACAGCCACATGGAGCGACAGCATACAGACAAAATGATTTTGAAAAAGAAAACTTTTTTGTAGAAGTTCTTTAAAGGTTCTTACAGTTTTACAGTTCTCACTGAGTTTATTTTACCATAAAGCAATTCTGAAATAAAAAAAATCTCAGCTATCATCTAAAGAAGTGGGAAGAAGGATCAATTACACAGCCTATGGAATACTTCTGGTTGTTATCAAAAGCATAGACCTAATGCAGTTCTTCCAGCAGATCAAAGAGTCACTCTCAAAGTGTCCTATTTCAAACTGTGAACTCTGTAAAAGATTTTCATATTACCTCTGCAAGTGTTTAATAAACTGATTGTTCACTATGAATA
The DNA here is from genome assembly GCA_013400575.1 of Peucedramus taeniatus. Taxonomy (NCBI): domain Eukaryota; kingdom Metazoa; phylum Chordata; class Aves; order Passeriformes; family Fringillidae; genus Peucedramus; species Peucedramus taeniatus. The sequence goes on from WBNO01024427.1 coordinate 99,008, forward strand.
TGTAGGAATAGAAAAATAAGTATTTTATAATTTTTTTTTTTTTTTGATCTGCAGGGAGTAGCCAAGACTGACTAGTTTAAACAAAACACAAGAGGGCTTGTGAGAGGGAGTTTCTAGAAACAGGAATCAAAGCCAACTTTTGACAGAGGCAAAGTTACTGAACTTCTGTTCATTTTATAGAGATAATTTTGAAACAGAAATAAATAAACAATTCAGGGGACTCTGCTGACAGTCTCCAATTCCAGCCTCTTTTCAGCTGCTGTACCAAGCATTTCAGATATTTGGCAATATTCCAGCAGGGCTCACTTGCTAAAGACACAATTTGAATGATCTCCCCCAGACTTAACCAGTAAACCCCTCATTCTACTCAAGTCACACCATGATGTGACAAAATCAACATCAGGGATTCTGACACCATTAAAAAACCCACAACAAAATACAATAACTACGAAACAAAATAAACAAAAAACCCTAGAAAGTAAGATACAATCTTGAAAAACAGGTTTGTGCTAATAGCAAGGTCCTTGCATTTCAAATGTTCTCAGGTAAATAAAGTTAAAAAATTCCATGCTATGAATTCTGGTCTATTCACTCTGATAGTATTGAGGACCCTAAGACTCTGAAAGCACAGTACATGTTACTTGTTTTCTCTACAGGAGGTCAAGGATATGCCAAAGGATTCCTTTATTTTCTTAGGATCTTTGGTTTGGATTGGTTTTAGCCTCCTTTTATTTCAGCTTTGCTCTTGCATTGCAGTTATCTATGGCCCTCCTGATTCCTGGTGATGATGGAACATAGTTCCAGTATTACAAGGTAACTTCAATACTATTTGAGACAAAAATTTTTCATTTTTTTCTTCGTTTTCTTTCTGTTTCTAAGAATAAATGACAGCTCATATTGTGCGTAGGTTCCAGCTCATGACAGTCCGGGCTGCTAACAGATTGCTAATCTGATAACTGGGCTATTAAAAGATCTTGAGGAGAAATTTCCTCTTGCCTTCCAACTACAATCTGGGAAACTTATTTCCCTGTATTGAATCATTAACAGTATGAATTACTGTCATGGTACCTAAAAAGATAATGTTCCTTAAATCAGTTCCACACATTCAAAAAGTGCTCAATCTGCTTCCTCACAACCCCTGCCAAGGATGGGAACATACTGTGTTATCATACAGGGATGGTATCCTAGAGCAGGGAGCCTTCTGTGGGAGAGGGAACCAAACCACACCAAGTTATGGTCAAAAGAAGTAAACATGAGCCAGGAAGCTGAGACATGAACACAACATGGCACTGGCAAATGTTCCTGTCTACTGGACATATATTTAGTGTTGTATTTTCTAGAGTTACAGATAGAGACAGAGGAGCCCATACAAAGACAGCAGCTGCAGATAGGAAACCCACTAAGAAATGAATAATTTTCTATTAGTTTAATACTACAGGGATATTATTCTTAAATTCAGTTTGTATTATAAAGTATATTATCAGTTATAACAAGGCAGAAAAGCTTCAGTTATCTTTTTTATATGAACATAGAGAGAAGTAACTTTTCACTACAACAAAAAGTAATTATTCCTCAGTGTTGAAAGAGGCTACCACACACTTCCTTCTCATGCAAGGCAGATGGATTTGGTGATAAAGCCATCTCAGCAAGCCTGGAAAACAGGTGCATTGTTATATTCTAACAGATGCATTATTATATTCTTACTTCCAAGATAATTCTTAGGCTCCCAGGAATGGGGTAGGAGGTACCTGTATGAGGTACTGTAGAAAAAGAAGATCCAGAAAACAGTTTCTTTGCTAAAGCTGTACAGAATTGCCAGCCTATAGGATAAATATAGGATAGCATGACATCTCTTGGAACAAGGCAGTAAAGTAAGCTATTTCTACCAATAAAGCTATTTCTACCAGGCACTGTTAGGCTGCTGGGGTCCCTTAGATGGAGCTGATAGCACTTGGTAACTGAGTTGTTCCTGCTCCCTCTGATTGCCTGCTGTGTCCTCAGAGGGAAACAGGCTTGGAGTGTTTGAGCCACTCAGCTGCAACAAGAGCTAAAGGTCTCTTCTCTCATCCAGCTTCTGCACCAGCATGAAAATGATGTATTTTCTGCCTCTCACTGCAACACAAGTGCACACCTATGCAGCAGACAGGAGAAGCCAACTCTCCTCCAAAATTTCTGTGTCAGAATAGGCTGAGGGTAATCAGAGTATGCGAAGATGCCTCTTCAACCAGAGCTGATATTTAAACTGAAGAGTAGCCCATAAAATGAGAACAAAACTATTGCCAAATCCCACTTATTTCATAAAGTCCCCTCCTAAAATAGAACCAGTGAATCAAAAACTCACAGCTTTCAGTCTAAACATATTTTGAGGAAGGTAAGTTTACAGTGCTTAGAAAGTTAATTAATGTAAGGAACCAGGATAAGACATGCAGTTTGACTACTAAGTGCTTCTGAGGCAACTACTTCAATTAAGAAAAGATACTTATGTTAATAACTCACTGACTCTCCCCTCATAAAAAACAAAAACAAAAACAAAAACAAACAAACCAAAAAAAAACCAACCAAACAAACAAAAAAACCCCACAACTAATATTACAAAATTCAAATTCTTCATTATTCCAATCTATTTCTCCATTGGCTGACTCAGCTGTGGCCAATTAGATTTTTTTTTGAACACCAAAGTAGTTTTAAACATGTATTAAGGTAGAACAAATTATGTTTATTTTAGGCAATATTAAATCTGTAAGATTTTTTTATAAAATGCATGAATTGCTGAAATGTCAACATTTCTCTATGTGCTTTTGGTATTCTAAACCAAGCTATACTGCAGCAAGGGAGAAAACATTTTTTATAAACTGCTTCTCTAAAGATGATAACACAGCAAGTAAATCTAAGGAAGTGAACTAATAGACTGTCAAATGATTTCATGAATAAGAAATGGAGACAAGACAACCAGAAACTGACAGTGACTCAATGGCAAGGCTCGGACGAAGAAAGGTGAATTGGACAGGAGCACGCAACAAAATCTGTGCTGGGATTCTGTGTGACAGATCATTATCTAAGAATAAAAACTGTCTCATTCCATATCAAAGCATTTACAGACTGAAGGGCTATTTTGTGAGCTGTTTTGAAACGAAAATAAATTCAAAACACTTACTTTTCAGACAACTATCTGGAGACAGAGCTACAAAATACTACAAAAAGACAAAAGAACAAGAAAAAGGTGCTACACAAGAAAAGCAACTGTCATCCGGTCATTTTGTTATCTCAAGTCATGTTAACTGATAATTTAGTTTAACTAGACTGAATGAGACTGCATTAATGGGTAAGAGAACATTCATAGCAAGGTTATCAGAGCCTTAACAGATAGGGTTGCAGATGCTGAATACAGAAATTTTCTCAGAAACAGACAAGCTATAGGTGGGATCTAGAAGGTAGAGGAGTCTGAGATTCTGACCAAATCCCACCAAAAATCAATTGACAGCCTCACACTGACTTAAATTAACTCAGTCAAAACAAAGTGATCTAATCAAAGGAGCATCTTTTTAAGTATATACTTGAGAATTCATCCAGCATGGGAGAATAACATTCAAAGAGCACAGCAGAAAATAAGGAAGACTGCCTGAAGCGTATAGCATCTCCCATCTGGTTGGGTTACCATCCTGTGACTGATGACACACTTTGGACTCTAGGCTATGAACTGAATTTTGTCAAACTAAATGAGACACAGGAGAATTTGAGCAAAGACCTTTAGAACTAAGAGCATGAAGTATTATCTTCTCAGATACAGCTGTATTGTTATGTAAGCAACATAAAGAACATAGCAGAAATGTTAGCAGTAAGGTTAATCTCAGTGGAGCAAAACAAAGAACAACTTCAGAGCACAAACACCACCACATATACACAAAATCCATTGCTGGATCCACACTACGTTTTTAGTTTGACCCAGGAATGCACTTCTAAAACAAAAACTCCTGGTTCCTGCAACCCAGCAAGCTTTGGTGTGCATTGCAGAGTGCTCTCAGCTTGTACAAACCAGATTTCTTTGGAAGAAAACTAAATTGGAGAGAAGCATTGAGGGACTCAAACACTTGCTAGCACACATGCAGTTCATGGCGTAGAGGAGACTCAGGTCAAGGGAAGATCCCCAAACACTCACAATGCCACGTGGGTGCTCAACACCACTATCAAACCATGCTCCCTGAGATGTTAACCACAGCCTACACATGTATAAATTGTGTCTGAGGAATCTATCCAACACAAAATAATCAGATTTGGATGCAGCAGAACAAAGTGAGGCATCTGTTGAAACAGTAGGAAAAGACCAATCAAAGTCTCAACCTGAGTTTAGTCTGAGTTTGATAGAAAGACTACAAGCAGAAATGCAACCAAAAAAAACCCTATTGTGAACTGTAACACTAAAAAATAAATTCTCAGTCTGAAACAATGGGAAAATGTAACTGCATGTAATATCTCAAGAGATTAAATACATGTATCTGAGCTAGGCTTTTCCTTCATTTTGTTTCTCAGTTTAGGAACTGGGCAGTTAATTCTTAACACTAGTATGAATGGTTTATAGCTAAAAGCTATTTTCCTTGGTCTTTGTTAAATGGTGTTTACTTGAGAAGGTCAATAAACTGCACTGAGAGAAAACTGAAGTATGAAAGAGATTTTTTTGTAGTGGAAAACAACCAGATATCATTAGGAGTAATTTTCCCACTTATTGACTCTTTAAACCCAAAGGATAAATGAACAATGAAACACTTAACTGCAGTGTTTCTTTGAAACTCAGATACTTCATGCATTTAGTCCTGTATTAGTCTGCTGGAGTCAAAAGGTCAACAGTATGGGAAAGGGAAATGGCTTAGTTGCTCTAAGGTAGGAAGGGAAAATATTTTGGTTTTGCCTTTTGTTTGTTATAAATTACTATGATAAACAATAACCCAGAAAATAACACTATTTTAAGCTTTACTTGCCAATAACCACTGGAAATTAATTTCAGTAAAGAGAGAATATAGAAAATAACATCACTGATTTCCAATAAATTTTCTCCCAGAAATACTTATTTTCATTTTACTGTATTGTCTGACACATCCAATAAGTTTAAAGACTGCAGATATCTTTTATACCATATTAAAACCCTAAAAATTATTTTATACTCTCAGAAACATCTTACTACCTCAGTTCATTCCTTAATAAAGTTGGTTTTATAAGTATTATAGTCTCAGTAGACCTTACTCTTGGAAGTAATGTTGATTGTAGTTCAGACCTCTTGCTACATTTGGTAAATTCTTATTCCTCTGACTAAAAATTGGAGCTACTTTAAAAGTGGAGATGGTGTGAATTATTTTAAAGTCAAAATGCATCTGATCACAGGCATCTGATGAGAAGGATGTCCAAATCCCTAGCACAGTGCACATCTGTGAGGGGAAAAAAAACAAAAATCAACTGAAATATAATAGCTAAAGTCTGTTACAGATTAACTGATCATAGGTTATGCCTTTGCACCATTTTTATACCTCAACTTCATCTGCAATATAGTCATTTTTTAAAGAAAAAGATAAGGTTGTTCCTGTTGCAGAATGCCAGACCAGGTTTCTTTTTGAGATGGATGGATATTGAATAACAGTGTTTGAAAATAACCCCATAGCATCTGTGGGATTTTCTCTGTGGCAGGTTGCCACAAGGAGTTTGTCATGGTCCCAACTCAATGAAAGTCCAGCACAGCCATTGCTGCAGCCCCCAGCACACCAAGAGCTTGCAATGGAAGTTTTCTTGGGTTTCTTAAAAAGGGGGATATTTTGAAAATGTCCATGCCCTGAAAAACTTCTTAATTATGACTATTTTCATTTTGAGAGAGAGGGGACTTCAGCTTTTTAAAAAGTATTGCTATCAGTCTTCTTCTATATAAAACATACACTTTAAAACAACCAATTGTGCTTCATACTATATTGGGTATGAAAAATTAGGAAAATTAGGATCATTTCCCAAGGAAATTTTCAACAGAAAAATTATAATGTAACACTGAATATTGCTCACACTGGACAGTTGCTCAGATGCATTAACCTAGACCTTACAGGAATGACCTTGCTGCATACTGCAGGCAGACTGCAAGAGTGACTATTGTCTAATTACTGCTACAGCATAATGACACATTTCTGAAGGGTGCTTGAGTTGCTTCTGTCCTTCAAACATTTTCTGGGAAACACAATAAAGGTCTGCAGTTAGTCTATGCCAAAGGCATTACAAAACCTGTATGTAACTCTTCAGGGATGAGTGTTTAGACAGCACTCTTAAGCTGGTTTGTATTTCTAGTCCATTTTATGTCCTGATGCTCTTTATAGGAACAATTTAGCTGATAGAATCAAGGAAAAGAGTTACAAAACTGCTGACAACACAATGCTAAGCAGCAATTCAAATAATTTAAGATGACACAGGAAGGATTAGGAGGGACTTAGCCATTGAAAATTACCAAGTGTTTGTTGGCATTCAGTGTAGATGGCTACAAAATTAGCTGAGGCATTTGAAACAGCACTTGAAGGACAGAGATTTTGGTAAATATCCAGTTAGAAGCTAACTTTTCACAGTAATTGACTGTTACTGGGGAGCCATGTATGCTAGTACTCTCTTTCTGTATTAAAAAAAACCTAACCAAAAAAACTGACAAACAAAACGAAACAAAAAAATCAGAAGAGGTATGCAATTTTTAGATGGTTTATGACTCTATTCAAAGGTATGGATAAAATATTAAGAATGATAAAATACTTTAACAGGGAAAAAGTAAAAGCAAGAACAAAATCAATGATTGGAAATGCATTAATGATTTGAAGGTTTGCCTTGTTTTTCATTAGAGTTGTGAGAAATGGTAATTCTAATGCAAAGTGACATTTCAAGGAGCACAGCCTCACTGCTAACCCAGTAAAATCTTTTTCTAGTGCTGGGATCATTTAGAAAACATTAACTGCAGAAATTAGAATGTCTTACACAGACAAAAGCAATGAGTATCACAAGACTGATCTTTGCCTCTGTTTACTGACTGGTATCTAGATTAGAACTGAGATAAGAAACTAAAATTCTTGATAGAGTGTTGATTTGTTGATTAGAAGTTGAATTCACTGCTCTAGAAAGTCAGATGTAATGGGCTGATTTGCATCATATGAATGTAATTGCAAAAAGCAGAACTTTAGCAATAAAAATCTAAAGCAGCCCTGAGGATTTCTGACCAAATATTTGCTTTCATGGGAAATGAAGCTTTTCTGTTTATTTACAGGCTGACTTGCAGGTCACCATTTTGGAGAGGTTTCTTTGTCCCAGCTGGCAAGTAATAGCTACTGAGTTATGTCCTAACACTCTCAGTCTCTAGAACATAAACCTCCAGTGCAGTTGTTCCTCAAGAATATCCTAAATCCTGAACTTTCTGTCAAATGCTCAATAACCCTTTCAACATCTCTATGATAACCTGTAATAGATAGCAATTTTAAAAAAAATCCCTACTTCAGAAGCTGCTAAATATGCCCCATTTTCTGCACCAAGAAAAGAAAAAAAAAAAAATACTGCCATTTGAGATGGTATGCCAATATATTACATAATGAATTTGGATTATTTCTTCAAAGGAATTTCTATAATGGATTATGACTGTGTGTTGTTTTTAGCTGGATGATTTCTGAAGCTCCCATCCTCTAGGCAAAGTCAAACAACATAATTCCCATGAAATTCTCTTGTCTCACTGAATAGTGATTATGGTGTAGTTAAAATCAACATCAGAGCCAAGAATATTTTGAGGGTTGATGAATATGGGCATTTGTCAGATTCCCAAGTGACTTTTTTAGTTTTCAGAGACCCATCTTGAAAAGTCTAAACATACACTTAACATGCTCACAACCCAGTAGCTAAAATTTCCTAGCAAGAGCTCACTGAGGAGCAAACCCAGCCTCGAGCAGCTCCTCCTTTCTGAGGGGAGCCCAGAGAGGGGGTGTTGAGCACTCAGAGGCATTCCCTCTTCTGTTCCTGCCCAGGGGCTAAACTTACTCCTTATGTGAGGCTGATACAGGAGGTTTTACTTCAATACTTGTGTAAAATCCTGATAATCTATGAGCAGAGAGTGCGTATGGAGAATTCATATAATAATGACCTTTTAATAAGCTTTTAATAACCCAACACATTACATGGTAAGGAGCACTTTGTCCACTTGTGCTTCTTTTCATGACAGAAAGGATTGTGGTTTACTTGGGAAACAGCATCAGCTGACAAACACATATATTTATTTGAAATTTAAACAAACTCAGAGTTCCTTAGGGTTAATCAAGCCCAGCCATGCACATTTTCAGTGTTTCTGAAAGAGAAATGGGGCATGGGGCAAGACAGTGAAGGAAGCCTTTCCAGATTCCTCTTTTCCATAGTTTGGCTTAAGCTCTGCTGGTATAAACACTGAAAAGGGCATCATGTCCAAAAACATCTGCTAGCTTCAATGCCTTCATGCCAGCAAGTTTAATGCAACCTGAAACATGATATTACAGCCAGAAGTCATACAACTTCCAATCAAATAGACTGGTACAAACTGCATTTTAAAATTAAAAAGAACAGTTCTGAAGACAAGAACAAAATCCTTGCCAAGTTTTCAGTTTGTATAAGAAGCTGAAACTCAATGTGAACAACAAATGAGCAACAATGACAGGAGATTGCCATCCAGCCCTCTTATTTTTAAATTAAGAGGCATGACAGAATGAACAGCCAAAGGAGGCAATAGGTGACAGATTACTGCCTTCAATCTCTCTTGAACTGATCCCTAAATTATGCTGACCAAGGGAGGCTCAGGGCATCTGTGAACTAATACACCTCACAAAACCTTGACAAAACAGATGCAATTATTACAATTTAAGTGCTTTTAACTGTCTTATTTTTTTTGTGAAATTATTCTGGTTTCCAAAATAACTGGATTTTAATAGACACAGTTTTGAATTATCTTTGGGAATCATTATACTGCTACCACTATAAAGATCTCTGTTGACATTTTTGTTTTCTTTTCACTTATCTGCCACACTTTTAATGAAAATTCTGCAGGATGGGATTTATTTCTTCTGTCTCTCAAAGTCTGCACTACCTTAACATGTTCATTAACATCAATATCCTTATAATAATTCCATTAAAGAGATGTTTTACATAATAAGTTTCAAAAATTAAATTTTTAGCCACAGGAAGAAGCAGGACAAATTATGCCCAGTCTACTTATAAAATATTCTGGTTTCTCCTCTCTTTTGCAAGGGGAGAATAAGAAATACAGAAAAATGAAAATGCCAATACTATCCATGCTGAAGTTTATATAGTTTCCAACAAAAGCAGTGTTTATCTTCAAAGAAGACAGCTTTGGATCCAAGCACTTTGAAACAGAAATGTCCTAAAAGTATGTGTGCTTCTTAGCATACTAATGGCTCTGAAAGTGAGCAATTCTGCTTAACTGTTCTGCTTGTCCAGTACATACACTTCATAGTTAAAACCCCAAAATACATCAGAAGGAGAATTCTAATTATATGTTTCATTAACTTTCAGAAAAAAATAGTATGCACTACTGACTTTTAGGTGCCAAAATAAATGCTGCTGGGTTCTGCTTTTTTCCCCCTGAACTAATTTATTCTGGTTCAATAAGTCCCTCTCCAGTAGGAGACGAAGATGTTTAGTGAAAAGTGCATGCCAGGTATATTTATTTTAGACAATTGCTGGAGAATGGCAAATGGACAGTCAATATATTTTAGTTAAATAACTTTATTCACTTAATATGAACAAGTTTCGTCTGAATATTAGAACAACTGCTAAAGATGTTAAAAAACAGCTTTTGAACATTCAAGGAAAAAATAAAGGATGACTTGCTTTTTTTAATGCTTTTTTAAAGACTTCTCACAGTTGGCAGACTTTCCCCTAATATCTACCTCTTGAAAATGCATTGAATCAATTTTAATTAATTTCTTAAATTCTTTTAAGGAGTTGCATGTACATCTGACAGAAATTTAATATAAAAAGGACTAGAAAAGTAGATTTACATTTTTCATGCACAAGCTCAGAGAGGCCAAGGCAGATAAATTTTCCTCCCTACTGCCTGTGCCTGAGAAGTACCAGACACCAGTAAAATGGAGCTCTTGTTGCAAGCCTCCATTAAAGACTGCCTCAGGTTCTCCTCTCTTCCACACATCACCACCCCACACCTTTTTTCCTTCCCCTAAGTCAATTAACATTATGATAATTTTGTTCCTGCCTCCTGTTTTTGGCTTGATGAAGCTGGCTTTCTAATCAGGAAGGGTAAACTTTAAAGTCAAGTGCAATCAGGGATTATTAGGCAAGAAGTGATTATGAGAAGTATTTAAAGATAACAACTAATGCTGTACTAGTATAAAAAGCAAACACCCTTGAAACAAACCAAATGAATTACTCTATCTGTCTTTGATTTAACACAGCACAAATAACCTAAAAATGGGTTGATATGCTCCTATCTTATCCTCATATTAGAAGAGGAAACATTTTTGAGGGAGGTTAAACCACAGAAAATCTTCATGAGATCCGATACTGTTATTTATTTTGACAGCCAACATAGAAAGCAGAGACTGGACAGAACTGGAAACTTAAGTCCCCAATAATTTGCTGTGTTTCAGACCAAGTGTGGATGTAATTTGGTTGATGAAAAGTGAAGAGCAAACTCTTGATGTGGTATATGTGCACTGCCCTTGTTCTGTCAATGCTGGTTGTCAGCTCTACAACAGAACACACCCAGCAGAAAATGACAGTAAATGATATTCTGAACATCAGGGAGAAGAGCTTTGGTTTTGTACTTGTAAGAAATTCAGATAAAGACTTTTTTGGACAAGGTCACAAAATATTGTGTTTATAATATAATTTTCAGAAGCATCTCTCCATTACACATAGAAATGAAACAAAGAAGACAGATGCATTTTCTTCTGCTGCTCCAAAAATCTTTAAAAATCATTCAAATCCATGTAATTTTCTTTTCCTAAAATGGAAGTTACAGGATATGGATCTGTTGGAATTTAACTTTTGGTATCATTACTCCTCTCTCACTCTAGAGACTGGACACACTAGTTACAGTACAACTGCTATGATCTCCCACAGGATTTCAGCCATAAAAGAATATAAACATATCATGGGATATGTACAGATACATCAATGGCTCCTAAAGGAAAATCTGGATCTCACAAGACCTGGAAGTACAAGCTTTACTAGGTGCCTACAGAACTTTACAGAAACCAGTGAAATGAAGTTATTATGAGAATTATGAGAATATGATAATATTCTCTAGTGAAATAGAGTATTCCACTGAAGTGGAACCATTCCACAGAAATTCACCTGTTAAAAAAAAAAGACTCATAAAATGATTCAGTGGAAGAAGAGGCTTCACTGAAAAATGTTCACATTATCATCACTTGGAAATTCCTTAAAGCCTCTGTTTAAAAATTCACTAAGAACTAGCTCCACCACTAGGACACCAGCAGAAGTAAAAGATGAGACAAGTTTGCCTGTTCAGAGCTTTGGGAAAGTACATTGTTTTCAGACACAACGTGTTAAATTGTGTGGCAGAGTTCAATTTCCATCTTCTCCGTAGGTGCTGACAGCACATAAACTTGTGACAAACAAGCTGACAAAATGACAGCATTTCAGAGTATTTAAAGAATGATTTCTACGTCCTTCCAGTATTCAACTTGGTAGCTCTGAGTCCCTGGACAAAGCCCCTGGATCACCCCGTCATTGTTGTGACAGGTGACAGGAGTGGATATTGCTAAGTGCTGCATGGGCAGTGGATGTGATACCACAAATGCAGAAGGAGTAATCTGTTTAGATACAGCTTTATAGCACACAAATAACAATTTCTATTTCCTCTGTCTGTTAGGGCCAGAGCAGCCAGGCTGTGCTGGTGCCACCTGCTCCTGCCAGGCCCCGTGGGCACCGCGCGCTCTGCCCACCCCACTGCCCCGGCCCAGGGTGCAGCCCTGGGCACCAGCAGGGGCTTGGCAACCAGGGAACACCTGCAAGGAGCTGCTCCCTGCTGAGAAGAAAGCAAGCTGTGGACTATTTCTGACGTACACAGAGATGAATTCAATTTGAGTTTGTGAAGGCAGGTGCTCAGACATCAAGGGTTCCCTCCATGCCCCACCACTTGGAAGTGAGTTCAGATTATTCTGCATTTCTACATTTACTTCTGATATACTTCCATTAAGTATATTTTTCATAAAACACCCACAAAGAGAAAACCAACTAGAATGTGGTTTTAGGATTAGCTATTATTCTAAGTGGCAACATGGAGTAAAAAATGTAAAGATTCTAAAAATCTATCAGTACATTAACAGAAATTGCTGATTGCTTTGTATCTTAGCAACAATACCTGTTTGCAAATCAAGCAATATAGACAATATAAAAAACTGCAGAAGTCCAAACTTTCCACTTTAAACAAATAAAATAAAATTAAACAATTTGTAAAATGACTTCTTCCCACATGTAATAATTAAACCAAAAGTCTAAAGGACTTGCCTGTTCTGTTTCTGAACCAGTTTTCAAGCCTCAGGATCATAAGTATCTGTCATATGGTTCTAAAAATTCAGGGTAAATCTAGGATTATGGAAAAGTACTTTTTAAGTATCTTTTAAAGTTTCAGATGCTCCTGTTAAAATATCCTATCTAGGAAATTATGAAAACATGAATGGAAAAATACTGATCATTTTGACTGCAGTTATACTTTACACCTGTAAAACACCAGACAAATAATTAACAACCAGTGACATCTAAAAACAGTGCTAAAATCCTACATCAACATCTAACTTTGAATCTGTGTAATTGCATTTGTTATGGGCCCTGTGGGGAATCAGTATGACAAGTTCTTCCTCCCCATTTCAATTATAGATATAACACAAATAAATTCAGCCAAGTCAATATTCTCAGAAGTCAATTCTATATATGCCAATGTCTGCTCAGAAGTTTTAAATAATAATTTATGCAGAGCAAGGAACACTTGGGATTTGGTTTTGATCTGCTGCTGTTTGTGGTTTTCTTTTTTTTTTTTTTTTTATCTAGTGGGGTTTTTGCCACACAAATTTAAATGGATTAACTTTTATTTAAAAAAATCTTATACTCTACCATCATTCCATGTTTACCTCATTTTCAAAATCTTTCTTTCCTATTCATTTCTGTACTCTGGCAACATATTTATTTCTGTCAAGCATTGAGGCATGTTGCAAACTGAGGAATATAAACCACCTTGGTGCCCTTAATATTTTATGATATTGATATTGGAATCTCTGTGCTACCTTATCCTCCATTACTTCTTTTATATGTAGTCATAACACAATAAAAACTAAAGGCAATTGCCATGGCTCCATGACAAAAACAGACACTCAAGGATTTAATTATGCCAGATATGTGAATATAAGCAGAAAATATGAAGAAATTATCTTTGTTGTCAGCAACAATTTTAGCAGCACAAGGAGGTAAGGACAAGATCCCTGGTTACTCTAATGTCCTTTAAGGACCTTGGGGATTTTATCTGGATGCCTGCTGAAGTCTAACACAAAGAACATAGAAAAATTTCCTTCTCAAAGGATTTACTTCCTTACTTTGGGATTCTTGATTTTTTGATGATTTAACAAAGCTGTTACCACTTGGTAGAGATAGCAATGAAATAAAGGGACAAGAGTGTGAGTTATGAAGCTTGTTTGTTGCATACTCCAGCTCTTTCAGTTATGGTTTGATGAACACCTTTTTGTAAAAAAAAAAAATCTTGCAGATACTTGCAGCTGTTTATCCTCTGTCCAGAATAGATTTTCTTGAACTGGTCCATTACAAGATGTAATTTGGGTTAAATAACTTTCCTTGCATCTCTTCCATCCCCAGAGGAGTTACCCCCCATGATTTTAAGAGGGGCTGAGAAATCGACTTCTCCTGGCATTGTAGCAGCAGGAAGCTCCCACTGTTCCCTGCTGTCTAACTCTCCCAGACAAATCAGCAGCAGCAGCCAATAATTAAAGCCACATTTTAAGATTTCTGTGACAGAGAACCCTGAGTGCAAGTACTCCATCTCATCCACCTGAATTTTACCTCCAGGAAAAACAAAAAAAGAGAATTTCTCTCCATTACAGCCAAGCTCTCTGTGCCACTGCCACTGTGGCTTTCTCTCCCTGCAGGAAAAGCCCCCATTATTGAAGACCTCTATACTATTCCCTTTCTGGAAGAAGAATTAGTATATTAATATCTTGCAATGTCACCTCTCCTTTGATTTTTAAGTGTATACATAATCACACCAAATACTAATCCATCTCTACAGCAAAATCACTCATTTTAGATGTTAATCTTATCCAAATTGTAATAGATTGCAATCTAGAAAACAATAGTTTTCACATCTTCCCAAAAGGAATAAATTAACTGCTTGTAAATCATTAATTTGCAGCTCTCCAATGATCAAGGCTGTCAGACTAATGTGATTTTAAACCAATTAGGATTTGTTCTTTTGTTCATTCATACCAGTAACAATAACATGAGCATAGTAAAAATTTATATTAAAATATTAGCTTTCAATTGAAAGAGAAAGATTGCAGATTTCTCTATTTCATGTACCATTTCCCAGCAGCTGCAGTGCATGGACTGTTAGGTTAAAAGAGTCCATTTTAAACACAGCTGGCAAGCTGTGACTGATGCACCTGACTGGCAATGATCTGTATCTAAAATCCTGTAGTGGGTTTTTAACTTGTCCTGCACTCAGTCTGTATCTTTAAGATGGTTTCATTTGTCTGGTGATGTCTTACTTTATATCACACATTATCTTTTGGATCAAAGTAGTCAGGCATTGTATTTTCTACATTCTAGGCCAACAGAACATCTACAGCCACATAATACAACAATGCTGAATTACAGCCACATATTTATATTTACATTCATATGCACTTTTTCTGCAGTAGTTTGTTATTCCTTAAACAGACACAATTAAGTGCTTGGGTTTTCCAGAGCTGTTTCCAATATTCATCCCCCTGTGCAATTTCATACAGACATTGTTTGAAGACCAAGTGAGCCTAGTGATCTTCACCAGCTAGACTGAGGAACTTGACAAAATAATCGAGTTTTTATTAATTTCCCTCTTTTTTTCACCTTTAGAACCTGTAAGAAACTTAAACTGGCTTGAAAATTCACCTGATTTCCTCCACTGCTCAGCCCCACAAAGTGTTGCAGCCAAGCTTAATGTTTCGTTTGTATTCAAAACTTAATGAGAAAAATTTGTTGAAAAGTAGATGTGACATTTCTTTTAAACACTATCATAACAAGCCAGATGATACATTCACCTGCTGCTCATGCATGGCAACAGTGAATTAGGAGGAGATACAGATTTGTTAATGAACATTTAATTGCCATGGGACTGAAGGTGTCTTGGTTTTTATGTTGCAATATTTCTAAGGCTGTACCCATTAAATGCAAATGAGTAAGACAGCAGTCTTGATACACAGAGCAGGAAAAATGATGCATGTTTTATGTCCTTATTGAATTTCAATACTATTTGAGGTCTGAGCCTTTCTTTGCCCTGGGTCCATGGTTGTGATGCTATTTGCCTGCTTAATTTTCAACCTGTTTCTTGAGAACTGCTGTTCAGCAACTTTTCCCACTGGCTGGGGATTCCTCCAGAGCCATCCCCAGGCTCTCCACTCAACACTGTCTTTGAGCTGTTTTCTATGCATTTGATTTTTTTACAACACAGAAGAAAATAAAAAAAAAAAAAAAAAAAGGAAGCCCAAACCAAAAAAACCTTCTTGAATAACTCAGGGCACACGTATGCTCACTGTGAACCCTTATAGCAATTTAATGATAAACTTAATGAAGGTTTAAATAAATACCTGATCCTTACCTTACTGTTTTAGAGGGGGACAAACTGAGATTAAAAAGAGTTAAAAAATTTGACAAAGGCACCTAGCAACACACATGTGTTCCAGCCACCTGCTCCAGGGCTCTCTATGTAACCAGTCCTAGCCATTAATCAGAGCTGCTTATTACTCTGGGTTCTGAAGGAAGAGAAAGAAAACAAAAGCACTTTTAATCTGAACTTGTTTTCATCCCGTCCTTCTGAAGAAGGGAGATGAGTCTGAAGAGAGAACCCTTCTCTGACCAGCTGAGCTGTCACAATGAAGAAGGCACTCTCAAAATCTTTCTTAATTAATGAGTATATGAATTGAGGGAAGACTTCAGGCTGAGAGTCGCCACTGAAACAATGACTGACTGACTGTAAACCAACAGGACAAGTTCCTCAAATGCTATAAAATCACAGTAGCACCATCTGGCACTCAGTGAGTCCTTGTGGAATTGAACTGCCTGCCTGAAAAAGGGAAAACTGCACTCTCCTGTCCACTACTTCTGGTTAAAAACTCAACTTTCTCCTAATAACTTTAAAGACTGTATTATATTTTTAACCTCCCATTCCACAGCTATCTTGAGAGCATTTCTCTAAACTATAAATCTAGTGGTATTTCTTAGTTAGCTTACTCTTAAGAGCATTTTATTCTTCTCAGAAATACACTGAGACAAATACACAGGAGAAATCTGATAATCTAACATCAGCCAAATCATGACAGTTGGAATCATTGGCAGGAAATGCTTCAGAGCATGAGGTGAAAAATTATTCATTTTCCTTTGTACATTAGACACAAAACCTTCAGTGGTAGCAAATAGGAATAAAATCTCAGAACAGCTCACTGCCAGGCTGGAAGGATGAGCAGCATTAGAAGTTCTTGGAGTTCATTACAGAAGATTCTGACTGCAACTGCTAAAGCTTTTGTAAGGACACCCTGCTGATATCTTTTGATACTGACAGATTAAAATCATGGTCATGCAAAGATATGGACACAAAATCAAACATTTTGCCATGTTAGTCACAACTGTCATCCCAGTTCTCTCTCAATCCACCCACACCAGAGGAAATAAAAGAATATTTGAGCCCCATTTTGAACCAGAACATAGTAACATTCATAGAAAAGCCCTCTGAGGATGTCTTTCATTTGGTTATTTTCAAACTTATTTAGCCATTAACCATGCACGTTTACTAGAATCTACTTGACATTTCTAAAGGTGTTCTTTTCCTCCAAATGAACACCAGAATGGAGGCTGATAGCACTCTTTCTTAGGCAAACAAGGATCTGGCATATAAGAAATAAAACTGTGCTATTCAATATGTCAATAGATAACATTTTATATCTAAGTTTCATGACTTGGCCCATGTGTTGTTCCCTACCATACCCAGAGTCAGATAAATAATATAATTTTTATGATTCTGTACAAATGAAAAGGTAATATAGTTTTTATTTATTGCTAATAAAGCCACCAACGCTGTTATCTTCAGGCAAAGGAAAGTTTGTGCTCCAGGTCATAATTCTTGTTGTTAGAAAAGGTTGCATTTATTTCACAAATAGAAACATTGTATTAGCAACTTGCAGGATAGTCTGTAATCTGCAAAGGTGTGAGTGTACACAGATACAAGATATATATCTTTTATACTATATACTGTATCTTTTAAATCTATATAATATATGCCCATATAAAAGGAGAAATACATATATCCTGCAGGATTCTTCAGTGAGTTCACCCTTTCTCCTTATTGCAGCTGGTTCAGTGCTAGAAGAAGCATAACTAGGCTTTTCTTCCAGCCATGTGCCTTAAGATTTCCTGCTTTTCCATGAAGGCTCCATCACTCTCTAGGTTTATGTTCTTAGGCTTCCAGATCAGATGGTGTCTGAATTCACCTCACTGAATTCAAGTATTATTTTTTGTTGCTTTGAGTGCTATATTTTTCTAGTTTTTCATAGCACAAGATCCTCACCTAATATTAACTCTCAGCTGAAAACACTTACTCAGTCTTCAGTTTACCCACCTACCATTCCCTAAACTCTTCTTGCCTTGAACACAGACCAGCTTCTGTCAAATATAGTCTGACAAATATTCCCAACAGTTTACAGAGCCAATATAACCTAAAGGTCTCTCCTCTGTCTCAAATCAAATCAATGTTTTGCCAGCATCATCTAAGGAGCAAAATGTTTCCCTCAAAACATCTTGAGTGCTACCAGCAAAGTTCATTCTA
The DNA here is from genome assembly GCA_013400575.1 of Peucedramus taeniatus. Classification (NCBI taxonomy): domain Eukaryota; kingdom Metazoa; phylum Chordata; class Aves; order Passeriformes; family Fringillidae; genus Peucedramus; species Peucedramus taeniatus. Next base: position 117,105 of record WBNO01024427.1, read on the forward strand.
TTCTTGACCAAAAAAAAAAAAAGCACTTTTTCATCCCTAGGTCTCCACAGCCCTGCTGGTAGAGATACAGAAACAAGTTCATTCTAAACTAGAAAAGATCTTATTGACATAGCCTAAATTCCTACCTAAGAGTCAGCAGCTGCTCTGGAAACTATTCAAGGGCCTACAAAGGAAGTTGAGGGAACAGTGATTTAGTTCAAATAAATTATAGATTGGCTTTGGTTCAGAAACCAGCACATGAAATTTAAATATCTCATACAGAAAGGCAGGCTAATTGATTCAAATTGCTTTTGGTAGCTTACCAACTGTGAGTAAAAGTAGCACTACCCCAATTACAGAAAGGCAGAAATCTTGTTCAGACAGGCACAGCATTTATGAATGAGTGAGGTTTACACTCCATTGCTTGTGGGGAAAGTGTGCCTTCACATCCTCCTTCTTCAATTATTTGCTTTTGAACTGCTACAGGACTGCTGCCTTTACATAATAATATAAATTCTTGATGAAAATTTCAAAGAACCAGGGTCATCATCTTCTGTAAAGAAGCAAATCATTTGTTGTTTTGTTCTTGCAGTGCCTGGCAGAGCACAGCATCTGTCTCAATGGGGCATTCTAGGCATGGGTGCCATAAAGGACTTTCAGCTATCAAACACATCTGCATCTTTGCAGGCTCTGGTGTTCTCCTTGGACACAGAACTTTATAAAGCATAGTTCTATTTTGTCAAAATGTTGCATTTGATGGAGCAAAATCATTATCTTTTGGGTTCATTTTCTTTCTGTTCATTTTCATAGTGGCTCAATTACTAGGTTATTTATAACCTTTTCAGAATCTAATTATATTGCATCAGATATCCTGAGATATTTCTGGATGGGCATTTTCTACACAAAAACTTCCTGCTTATTTTTGTTATTACCCTTGCAGCTATGCAGTTCCAGCACACCACCAAGATTAATTAAGTAGGCACAATATTGCTGAAACCTCCTCTGGTTTGCTCTGTCTATCATCACTGAGATTTCTACAACCAGCAAAAGACCTGCAAAAGAAATATGTGACTAATGCTGAAACAATCCAGTTTAATGAGACCTCCTGGGAAACCACTTCTCCTTAAGTGATCAAAAGAGGAACTTAAATCCCTCTTTGTTCAAATGGAAAGGGTAACAGGCTGCATAAATATATACAGAAGCTATCTGTGCTGATCTGTTAAGCAGCCCAATAGCTCTATATTACTTTATTTGACTTCACACTCAAATATAAATCTTGTTCGTAGGGCTTACTGTAGGCTCTGCATCTATAGAGCACAATTCTGCTGTCAAGTACCTAGAAGAATTTATTTCCTAATTGCCTGACTAGTAATTCACTTTTATCCTGTGAATGTATTAAATTCTGGTAAGCTCAACAAACCTTGTGCTACTTGATAGCAGCAGTCTGTGCTTACCAATGTGATGATTACCTGTGTTTTCATAAGAATATAACAGCACCAAAATTCATAGAGATGGTCAGAAAAGCAAAGCACCAACAGCTATGCTGAGATTACAGGGTCTCTCCATCCCACCTACCCAACCAAAGACTCTGAGTCTTTATGGATTCCTTATATATGAGACAGAGAGAGAAAAGGTTCCTGCTGTGAGTTGTCCTCTGAAAAAGCATCTGTATTCATGGAATACCAGAGATGTGTAGGCAGCTAAGCTTCTAATTTTCTAATTGACTGCCCATGATGCCCTATAAGTTCCTTGTCAGCCGTTCTAACCTTTTCTTTCTTGGGAGGCAAGAGGCATCAGAGAGTTCTTGCCCTAAGAACTCAGCATAGTCCACTGTCTGCTTTCCTTTATGTCCTGGTCTGCTCAGCTCACACAATTTTTATGTCTTCTTGCTGCCCTCCTTGGCTGGAGTCCACTGTTGCTGCTGCTTTGAGGGGCCCTTGTCCATCATGTGTCGACATTTGGCTAAACCACAGCCCAAAAATACTTAACCTCCAAAGGATGAGGAAAAGAGGCCACAAACAGAAATGCAAAGGGCTTTTATAAGCAAGTCAAACCTTGTATAAAAAATCAGAAAAATAAATACATCCAAGCAGCAGCACCCACTGTATTTTATTTTCCTCTCCTTACTTTACCTGACTGGTTTTCTTTTCCTGGAGGATGGAACATTTTCCATTTCTGCATCTTACATATTCTCCCACTCTTAATTTGTTTTTAATTAAGTTATTGTTGGGCAGAGAGTCTTCAATTTCAGCCAATTTTGACCAAGCTCCAATTACATTTTAATTTAAAATGTGAAAGAAAACAAACTACTTCATACAGAATGCTTCTGCCTGATAATTTGGAAAACGCATATTTTAGTTGAGAAGTCATCTTCATTAGCATATTTTAAATAAGGTTGTATAATAAAACCTCTTCCCATTTAAAATGGATTTGCAGGGAAAATGGAGAGAATCCCACTAAATTTTACCAACATGTTTTAAGACTTTTAGCATTAATTAAATAATGTCTGATCACAGAGGAAAAAAATGCAGTAAATTTCACAGAAAACCAGAGCTTAAATGGTTTAAGTTAAATACAGGTATAAAAAGAATGAGTTCCTCAGGGCCATACATTATTGTGAAGGAAATACAGCTGAACAAGTTAAACAGAGTGGGAGATGTCAAGAGGGAAGCTGGAAGTTTTCAAATGCCAGGTTACAGCACGGAATGAGTGACAGCCCTTGCAGCTCTAAAAGGGACCCAACGTGACTGGAATTGTCAAGGACTTTTGGTACAGGAATGAATCTCTTGGGTGTGATTTTCTTTTTTTTTAATCTTTCCATTTCTTTCTTTCTATCGACTGGAAATCTCTAGAACACAAACAGCACAAAATCTACACAGAAGAATAAAATAGAAAATATAGTCAAGGAACTGATAGGGAGATTACATCAGGTATTTGTTTTCTCTGAACCAATATTATTGTGGGTTTGTTGATCATAAATACAGGCTGGGAAGAGGTGAAAAGCATCCAAGTATGGACAATTTCAGGATGTTTGCATTATTTTATTTCTCTTCTTTAAAATACACACAAAGGTAAAGAGAGGCATAACTTGTTCTGCTGCTGCTATTACTATTCTCTTCTGGTGGAGGACTGAGCCTCCAGAATTCCATTCATGCCAATGAATCCTGACAGCTCTAATATAAAAAGCTGCTCCAAGGAACTGAAAGTATATTTTTCTTTCCCTGTTGAATGACTACAACCTTGTAAGGTGATATTTTTATGAGAACTTTCTGAAATCAAGTACCAGCCTGGCAAAGCTGCTAGGAAACAGTAAAATGCAGGCTTAGCCTGTCCCTCCGCCCCAGTATTACTGGTTCAAGTATTGAGTAAGCATGGAATAGTGAGGAGAAAGGGAGATGGGGGGGCTTGGACACCTCCTGAGAAGGAGAGAGGATGTAAGGCTATGTGCTACAGCAGGTAGGTCAGGAACTAACACCACCAGCCTGTTCTGCACCAGGGCAGAGGAGAGCTGCTTCCCTTCATCTCCCTCTGCATCTCCAAGTCAGTGATTCTAACTCCTGAGGCATCTTGGTGGCATCCAAGATTTCCTGTTCCCCAAATGTGAATAAGCATAAGAATTTCATCTTCAGCAGCCTCAGAAGAGCTTTTTCCATGGTTATGCAACCACTGACAATTCCAGCAAACGACCATTGCTGTTTCCCTACCACTCTGCCTTCCTCTTCCTGCCCTTCTGTTTTCACTCAGACCTCTCTGAGGACAGCCTGAGAGCCTGCAGCAGTGGGGACAGCATTAGAGAAGAGCAAACACTGACAGCTCTGTGTAGCTGCCATGGTCACTGGGGTAACTCTCATCACTACCTATGCATTTAGTAAGAAAATCATAGACCCTAAAATCTTCAACCACCTCATTCATCACAAGATCAATTTGGTTGGACAGGACTCTCTTGAAGTCATCTAGATCAATCCTCAAATCCTTTTTTTACCATTTCCTGCTTAGTGCCCTGGATCATTGGTTTTAAGCATTCTCACTTTAAGAGATGAAGCCACTGCTGTGCTATTTTCTTCTGACCTTAAATATGAGTCTTAAGCTTCAAAACTGGACGTCAGCATTGCAGTGTATCTTGTATGTACGCTCCAGAATAAAATTCAAAAGTGACTAACACTTTTTTTAGTGACACACACTGTATGTCACCCCAATTGTGCTGCCTAGTCCATGCTTGCACTAAGATTGTTTCCATGTTGGAAAAGTATAAAATCAAGTTTTGTTTGTCAATAGGCCAAACTTTTAACCATGATAACTTGTGTCTTTGTGCCATCTTAGTAATGATTTGTATCAGCATTATGGAAATGAGAATTCAGTTGTGTGTCTGTGCTACCAAGGGACACTGAGGCCCCTTTTTGAAGGTCTCAGAGCCACTCCAGCTGTAGGGCTCAGAATGGGATTAAAGCAGGAAATGTAGGAAGAACCAAACATTGCTTCTGCTTTGAAGCTGAACCTCAGCTGTGATGCCTGAGAGATTTTTCAGCAATCATCCCTAAGAAACTGAGCAAAACTGAAGGGGTTCATCACTGCCATTGTTTATTTTGTCTTTTTACCTAAAAAGCTCTGTTAATTCTTGAGGAATTATTCCAGACTTGGAATTAATGAGATACATTATCACTGCACCCTGCCAGCCAAGACAACTTAAACTGCCCTGGCTCAGGTTTGTGGAGCAAACTGAGATAGCAGGAGCTCCACAGGGACCCATTTCTCACTGAGCAGCTTCACCCAAACAAACCACCAGGATCCAGCAGCTCTCTGGCTTCCTGTGCCCATTTCCAGCTGCTCAGACAGCATTGCTCCAGCAGCTGCAACACAGACACAGCCTGAGCCTGGTGACTCAGCCAACATTTTAAAAGGAGACTTAAACCCCTTGAAGGCTTTCACATGGACTTTGTTGGGTTTAAATTCTTCTAACTGAACAGGCAGTATGTGCTAGAGATTAATGTATATACATGAATGTATTGATGAATGACTGGCTATTAGATCATCAACAACAGGTTAATCACAGACTTGATTTATAAAGCTAGAGAGTTTATGATTGTTTATAATGTTTGTTGAAGATATAACCAGTAAATTTAAAAGATTTGAGATGCTTCTTCACTTACTTAGGGCTGATTTAAAAGAGAAAATTAGAATGTGGCTTTCAATGAGCATAGTAATCAAGGTTTATACTAATATGATATATATAAGTATGTGTGAGAAAAGGACTGACAATGATAATCATTGCCATTGAAAATGATTTTGATTAAATGATGATTAAGTAATTAAACATCATTATTTTAAATCTTTCCATTTCCATCTTAGCATGTTTGATTAAAATGTCACATAAAATAACAAGGTCTTGTATTAAATAAAGCATTATTTCAAAATTACAACCAAAGCTTGTCTCCAGAACAAAGACTAAGGAGAGGTTCATTTAATTACTTTCTGTTCTAGTGTGTTAGTTATAGGTGATAATTTCTTTGAAGTAACTTTGAACTGGGGAGGAGCTGCTGTGTGTTTCTTCATTCCTTCTCACACCATCCAGCAGGTATTCACAGGATCACAGAATAAGCTGAGTTGGAAGGGACCCACAATGATCATCAACCCAACCACCCTGTGGGTGAAGAGCCTTTTCCTGATACCCAACCTAAACCTCCCCTGGCACAGCCTCAGGTCCTGAGCAGTGGGCAGAGCAAACACCATCTCCACGGTGCAGCAGCAAACTGCTGCCTCTCTGCAGCAAAGGAGAGACAGGCTGAAGACATGGCAAGGCATTTGAATTGCTTTCCTACATTTAGACATCTAAATTTAGTTATATGCAATCTGCTGCTGAAAGACACCATGAGGGATTCATGTGCTCTATGCTCTAGTTGCCATGATTCATCTGAACTATTTTAGATCTCCATGTCACCATAGGATAAATCCAGGCCTAGAAACACTGGTTTTCTTTTGTACTTTAGCACTAGAAATTTTGGCAAATAAGAGTATTTAATCTTGCAACGTAAAATTATATGAATGAATTTTGAATAAAATATTGCATATTGCATATATATATATATATTAGAAACTTCTGTAGACATAATGACTGCCAGCCTCCACTCACTTCCAGGCACCTGCTATTGACAGGGCAGACAGAAAGAAATCTGTTTGCTATTTTTGGTCTAAATGTTTCAAAACTGAAAGAAGAAAAAAACCCTTTTTTTTTTTCTTTTTTTTTTCTTTTTTTTTTTCAGGTGAGAAAGGCATCAAACCTGTTCTGTGGGGCAAAATCTTTTCCTCTAAATGATCAGCATTCTGCCTCTTCACTTTCCCTGCCTCATAGCCACCAAAAATTTCCTTACCAGGTGTAAGGGACTAGGAAAGGCAATAGCAAAGTCTCTTATTGTTTAAATTAGTACCTTAGAATACTGAAAGTTCCACTTTGAGCAAAAGACTAAAATTCCAGTTATAAAAACAAATTTATCAACCATATGGAAGGGGAAGCTGAAATCTTACTGGTATATCCTACAGTTTCTACTAGAGCACTTGCAGAACTGTAGCACCTTTATAAAGGAGAAATGAATGTAGACAAATATAACTGGTCTGATGTTCACAGATGGGGAATAAAACAGAAATTATATTTCAGATTTTTTTTAGCAAAAAATAATCTTGAAATTTTAAAACTATATTAAGATAGCATCTCCAGTACAAAGAAAGAGTTAGAGGTAACACTAAAGGGACCAACCCAGAGCAAAGATGACCATGCAGAAGGAGCTGGGGTGATGATGCTACAATGATTCAGGCTACAATGGGGCCATTTTTAAAGTGAGTTTCTCCATTTCCAGTTCATGGCTGTGAGAGGGCAAAGTATTGAAAACTGAGAGGTGGTTGTGGTCACAACATTTGGAGTTCTTCCAGAGTAACCTTCAGAGGTTTTAAAATGAGCACAATCATTTCTGTAAGTGCTCATTCATTTTTCATATGCCCAGTCTGTCTTCCATTCTGCATTTAAATGTATTACACTTGCACTTGCACTTTTAATGGATATCTTAAGATTTTAATGGAATTTCAGTGAGCTGTACTTTGTATTTCCCCCAAAAAGGAATGATTCATTGGGATCTGAAGCCAGGCTCCTTTTTTGTTCTGGCTAGTGAGAAGACAGCCTGGAGGTATATTGTATTAATTCCTAATATAAATGAAGTTAGATGACTGCAGAGCATAATGGTTATTTATGCTGAATAAGAAAGAAGACATGGCAAAGAAAATGTGAAATGGAAGGGGACAGAACAGAAAATACATTTCTGCAAACTATGGAATGAAGTAAGAGGGTAGAAAGTTACAGAAAGATTGCATACAGAAATGCATTCAAACAATAAGCACTATTTTCTTTCAGATAGCATAAGCAGAACAGGATTTTTTATCATATTAATAACAGTTTTATAAATGCAACAGAAAAAAACACACAGGTGAATGATCACCAGTAGCTAAGAAATGAAATAAAAGTTTTAGGTACATTGTTCAATTTGCCAATTCCAGTCACATTCCCTGGAGGAGCTCTCTGATATTCTCTACTTGGAATAAATATATTTGACTTTAGAAATAAATGTATTTCAGAGTGCATTTCTTCAGCTTTTTGGTAGAGCAAACTTAATAACAGATGTGTGCATGCCATGGTAGAAAGGCATGCAGAACTTTAATTACAGCTATGTCAATTTTGGGCCCCAAATCTTGTTAAAAACATGATTACATTGGAAAAGCTTGATTGCATCAACTGTGTAGCTATCCTTTACATTTTGGAATCCTTTACATTTTGGAATATATTTGTTAAAGGTGACACCATTTATCTCAATTTTCTAGTTCATCAACATGTCCCAGAACTCTTTTTTACTAATCTCAAATGTTTAGCATTGTATCTTAAAATCCTAATTAAAGATGTATTTTGTGCCAGCAAAAAAATGATAAAGCAATAATTTTCATATGTAACCATCAGGAAAGCAGGGAAAAAATCTCCATTAAATGACTGCCCAGGACATGTATTCAGGAAGGTAAAGAAGCTTTCCCTTTCCTGAGCATGTCCAGATTAGTGAGCCAACAGCATTTGCCTGTGTAAAGGACAACAGAAATAGAGCCCATTGAGTTCAGTAATTTTTCTAAGCAATTTTTACAATGTCAGTCATCACACTAAGACTGGGACTTCTATGATAAGCATTGAATACCTTCAAGGAAACTAAGGAACAACAAAAAGAGATGGCAGAACTTCAAGTTACTGAACAGGTAGTTTAATCTTTGAAGCTGAAAATAGAAAACATCTCCATTTTCAGGTTTGCTAAAATGTAAGAAATAAGGGCAGGACAGTTCAAACCTTTTTACTGCCTGTTACTCAGCCATATCAACAATTAGGAAAGCAAGCACATGGTCTGAACTGTCCAAAGATTCCCACTCAGGGATGTAAGTTAATCATCTTTCCTGGGATCAGGAGAAGCTGCTGTTCAAAGAAGGCAGGATCAGCCTGCAGTATGTGGCCAACTCATACAGTAAAGTGGGCAACACACAAGTCATTCAAATCACTTTGCCAACACAGAATTTACATGACATTTTTGTACCCCTTGATCCTTTAGCCTGTGTCTGAGGCCAAATTTCCTTTCCATCCACAACATGGAATGTCTACAATGTCCCCTAGGAATTATGCAGTGTGTGCTGGGGAGAGTATCCATACCTCTCTAAGGATAGGTAGTCACCTCCAAAATATCCTATCAACCCTTAAGAAAAATTGCTTGGATATTGTAAAACAGATAATCTAAGTGACCAAACTACAAGAGAGCTAATGCCATGTGCCACCAAGTTCAATGGAACAGATGACTAGACAAGGCCAAGCAGCCTGAAAGGAATAGACAGGATGAAATGTCCTCCTCCATAGGTCTGAAATGCTGGAATTTTTTTGGTGTTTCATTGTCTTATTACATTATGTTCTTTATCAATTCATTGTCTTCCTTCTATAGTACCCATTCTCCTTTCTCTTCACACTAAATAACCCCTTTTTTGCAGAAACATTTAGTTGAACTGTACATTGTTGTATCTAGTTCTCTGAGAGTCTCAACCAGAGACTTCTCACTGACTTCACTAGTGGTTGGACCAAGCCATATGAATAGATCTGAGACCAGCTCTTTCAGAGGTGTTTTTACTTCACAAGTTGCTTCTCATTCACAAAATGGAATTATTCAATCCTGAGGATATATCATTTCTTTCCAGAGGAATTATTACATTTGTGCTCAAAATAGTTCCAAGAAAGTAATTGTTTTATATAATGCCCATGATAATTGAACTGTGTGCTGCTGATAACTACACTGGAAAAAAAAACCTGAATTGCATAATTTCCTCTTTTATAGCAAATAGTTTGAAAGCTTCTGGATTTTACATCATAACCGTGAAACTTCTGTCACTCACAAGCTTGTGAAGATGAGTGACTCACTATAGAAACAATTCTTTTTTACTTATCAAGCACAAACATGTTTCATAGGTATTATTTTTCCTGTTGGAGACCCTTTCTCACACTTCATGATACTCCTAAGCAAATATTTGCACCTTTTCCACAGTGCCAACCCTGCTTTTTACCAGTCTGAAATAAGTAACTTATACAGTATATTTGTAGTCAGAGAGAATCACAAAAGAAAACAAAATAGATTCATCAGTTTAAAAATGTAAACATATAAATAAATCACAAAGAATATAGAAATTGTTATCAAAATAACTGTCAATTAACAGTATTTTCACTGTTAATAGAACATACTCCCTACTGCAGAAGTGCTGGCTCTCATTCATTTCTCCATACATTTTCAGGAAGTCTGGTTATTGTCCCATTTCTGTGGAATCTGCCATTTATTTATTCAGATGAACACATGTGTCTCCTATCAGAAGCCATAATTGTTTCTCAAAAATTCTATTACCTGTTGCTTGACTAGAGATTTCTTGATACATTTATGATGGTGGGTAAAAGAAGTAGCTGATAGACTGCCACCTTTTCCCCACCACTTCCACAGAGCCTCTGAGTCAGAGGGCTGCAGCCACCAGACTTTACAGCTCTTCACCCATCACATCCCACTGCTGCAGATACTCTACTCTCTTCCTTCTCAGCTTCAGGACAAAAATGCCATTGCAAAAAAATCTCAAGTTTATGCAAAAGGTATAAGGAACCTTCCAGCCTACACACCTCAGCACAAGGAACAGCTCAGAAGCACCATTTAAACATCATAATATACTCACTTGATTTTAGCCAGCACAGTCTTTCAGACCCATTTTCAAACTGGTTGATTCCTGTTTAACTGTTCCCATTACACCCTGCCTCAGTAACAGATGGCAGATCTGTGACCATTGATACTGACAATACTTGAGCCACTCAACTGCACTTTGTCCAAGATGCTATTTTGTCTGTGAGGTTTTCTTTCAGGACCTATACATACAAACTGTAGTGATACTCATTGTGCATTATAATATGATTTCTGCAACACCAGAGACAAAGAATTTGAGAGACAACATCCACAGATGTTTGGTTGCCAGCCCATCCCTGAGTGATCAGGCAAGAATTCATGGACAGAAGGACTTTATGGCAGGGGCCACAGAGGATAAAACAGGCAGGAGCAGAAGTGAATGAAATAATGCATGAATACATTGACAGCAGTGATGGAGAATCTTCTTCCACTTGAGAAACACAACTAATAAGCACATCTTTTCAGATCAAAAAAGGCTTTAGAGCACTGTTTCAGAGGCAGTGGTCCACTAATCTGGCAGTTAAAAAGAGAAATATTTTCATTGGCCACTGAATTAATCTATACCTCAAATTATTCATCATATCCCAGGAAAACAGCTCTCCATTAAGGAGACATCTGCATGGGGTGTAATAATTTGCCTGTTCACCTATATTTTCTTCCCAGATCTCATGTTGCAAAACACCTGCCTCTATTTCTCTTCTCAGCAACCTTCCATGAAGGCTTTTATGGTCTGGTACACAGATTCCTGAAAGAATGACCTTGAGGGGATGGATGCAATGAGACAACAATCCCGCAAAAAAGCCTGAACCAAACTGCAGGGAGAAAACAGGTCTTTCCAGAGCAATTTTTACAGCTTTTCAAGTAATTTGATATTCCATGATTAATAATACAAACAACACAACATGTACAGGTGCATACAGAGTATCAGACTCTTTCTGCGAAGGTGCTGGTTCATGCAAGAATACATTTAACTATGAAACTAGAACAACTTGGAAGTCTCTTACCATGCCAAGAACTTCTCACCCCTAGCACTAACTGCTAATTAATCAAACCATCAGTTAATTGCCTATCTTTAGATTTGTTCCAAAATGCATAAATACTAGCTTAAATATTACACAGGAAGATATTACGACAAAAAGAATGCCATAATGAGAATAAAACAACCTGTCACTTGAACTCTTTTTAAATTTATCTTGTCATACACTTCCACAAAATGAGGCATTCCAAATTTGCCAAATGAACCAGGCAGCTCTGCCAATTTCTAAGCATTAATCCTAACATTCCACCCATTAAGTATTAATCTTATCAGAGATTACTGCCCAACAGTGCTTTATCTTGTACTTCTTTTATATCAGTTAGATTCTTTGAGTGGTCTGCTCCAGAATGGAGATTCTTGAGAAAAAACCTCTAATAGAACAGCCTCAGGCTTGGGGTTTCATTTTCCCCTGCTATTTCTTTAGATATATATAGATAATTCCTTCTTTAACATAGAGTTACATAAATATACATCACCATCTAATACAGTTTGACCAGTATGTTTTTTCATTTGCAAATGCTTCAGAGACAGATCCTTGTTCTGCAGATGTGTTTATGGGGCTACCTGTCCCACCCAGTGACCAGCATCAGATGTGTCACCCTGGAGAGCCCAGACATCCCTTTGACAAGGCCTTATCCTGCAACTGAAGGCTGAGGAGCCACAATTCTCTCTCCTCTGGATCATTTCCAGAAATACTCACTTTGGTATGAAGCTGACAGGGGCAGGAAGGCTGGCCATGCCAGGCTGCAGCTGGCCTTTCTTCCTGTCAAGGCCATTGCATTCATTTTGATGGATGTTCTTTGTACTGGGGTAGAGATTGCTTTTACTGCAAAAGCAAAAGCATTCACCAATTATTTCAGTTTTTCGTTACCCTGCTGAGACAAATGTTATGAAGAACAAAACCCAGAATGCGAATCTGGTGTGAGTTTTGAGTATTACTCACTGAATTTCAGCACTATGAAAAAATCTTGTGGAATCAGAAATGCTGTCTGGTAATAATAATAGAAGAAGGGACTTGTTCTCTAATTACCGGACATGAATTTGAGAAATTTGTCTTCCAAGACACCATGGCTTTGCAGCTCATTACATTCTCAATGACTCATATAATGAATATGTCATTTTAATTGCTCTGTGTTGTCTTGACCCTTATATTAAGTGGATCATCCATTCTTTCAAAGATAGTGGTTATCCTTGTGTTCACAGAGTACTGCCTTAATCTAAGTGCATTTACTGCATCCAAATTCCAGCAGGTAGTGAGAATCCAAGTGAAGAGCACAGCTACAGAGACTGGGGAATAATCCAGAGTGGGAGAGAGAACCTTCTCAGAGTACAAAAAGAGAGCTGACAAAAGAACAATTTAAAGGAAGATGTAATTGAGCACCAGAGGGTTAGAGCTTTTAATTTTTTCATTACATTGATATCACAGATTTAGCATCATATGGTGGGGTCCTCATATAGATACACCTGTAATAAACTGCACTGACTCTGCTTCCCATGAGAAGGTATTACAATTTGTAAACTGAACAGTCCTTTACCACTTGGCACTAAAGTTACACATAGAACATCCACAAGTCAACACATGAAACAACTTATAGAAGTACTAAATCTCAGGAGGGATTTAAGTACATTTGGAATGTGGTATGCTGACTGAATGTCTTCAAAATAGTTAGCAATAAACACTCAGTTTACACCTGTGAATTTCATGCTCCCTGAGACTTTAAAAATTCCACTCCAATTAGTTTTCATAGTTAGATCAGTATCAGTGTGGGTTGAATCAGTAGCACCTTCTGTTTAAAAGCTGCTACAAACCACTGATTCATATAGACACTTTGAATTCTCAGTATAATGGAAAATCATTTCTGTATATGTTGAACAGGTCAAATTTTATTGACTTGAAAGCATTAATAGTCTGTATTGACCTTGAATTAACACAGTCAAACAAAATCTGAGATGAAGCATAAGTTACCATGTCAGCTTACTGCTTTGTGCTGATTTCTTTTAGCGCCGGTTTTCCTAGCTCATCTTAGGTTAAAAGGTCAAAAAGTTCTGAGCGCTGAAGAACTTTGAGGAAGCTTCTCACTCTGTTAGTGAAAAAGGTGTTAAAAAGTTCAAAGCAAAAGAGAACATGAACTTATGGAAGAGCAGCCATTAGCAAGCCTAAAACCTCAGAGTTAATCATAAAAGCAGAGTAAAGGAAGACTTTTTGTAGTTCTGAGAGATGTGTTAAATATTACCTAACAAGCATTATCCAAGAATAAGAATGTTGAGTCTTTTTGCTTGGCATCACTTTCCCTAAAAAAAAGTCCTTTTCACATAGACCCTGGAAAAGTCTTAGTATATGCATTCACCCCTATGGTTTTGTTTGTTTTCTTCTATCAAAAAGGAAAAGTAGGCAGAAACCTTACTAGGATTTAATCTCCTAGCTTCTCAGAACTTTCTAACTTGTTAACACTAACTTTAGTCCTGCTAAAGTTTGGGCTATCTGAATACAGTTTTTTTTTAGGACAGAGGACGTAATAGGAGTTTTAAATGTTTTACTGTCAACTCTAGCCATTGTATAGAGGCTGAAATAGCAAATCATGAAATGGATTGTCTTATATTATGGAATCTCAAGAACTGTAATAAAAGTCATCAGTACTACTTAGAGTTGAACTTTCTAATCTTTTACAAGTGTAACTATCTAGAGATATACACCATGGGCACTTATTTAACACCAGGACAGTGACACAAACACAAAGTCCACCAACAGTCAAAACAATTTGGTTTTATGTAAAACATGATTTATATAAAATTTTTACCCTCAGGGATTAAAAGTATTCAAGCATAGTAACTAATGCTAACACTGATTCATCAACATTGCAGTAAGAGGGCGTGCAAAGATTTATTTATGATCTTCTCTCATATTAGCCAGCAAAGTGTGTTTCCAGAATGCAGTTTTACACAACTCCACAAACAAACAAAAGAGCAATTTTGCTTGTGATTATACTGAATTTTTTCACTGACTGTTAATGAATTTTAAATTGTCTTCACTAATTTTACTTTTTAATTGCAGAACAATATGAATTTACTGGAGCTGATTAAAAATTAAGTCACCCATTTTTTAGTGAAAGCTCTAGTCCCAAATTCCTAAATGAGAATGGACTTATTTAAAGTGCAATTTAAACTTTAAAGTGAGAAAGAATAGAGAGTAATTTTGTATAGTTTTAAATTTTCAAGTAGTTCTTAGTATTTTCTGTATGATATATGAATACAGGTAAAAGAGAACGTTCCTTCACTAAGAATCCTGATTATATAACATTTTCATTTTGGTTCTGGGGCTACATATTTAATCAACCAATTAGCGTGGTACTGCCAACACAATTTTTCTTCACGTATTAGTGGTTTCAAGCTGAGCTTTCAAGAAAAACAGAAAACATGCATATGGAGTTTATTTCTGGTTATGTATGTCACTACTGAAACAGAGTGGTCACACAGAGGAAATCCTTATTACAGGAAGTGCAGATCAACAGACTTGCAAAGTGTAGCTCTGGTGGGAGAAACCAAAGCATAATGTAGCAACCACTGCTGTCAAAGTATTTTGAGATAGAGACAGATATATATCTATATATCTGTTTATTTATTTATTTAATTTTCTACTGACACTAATTTACAAACCGTGGAAGCAAGGAACAAGAAGAATGATAATTCTGCTGCAACTAGTCTTACACTGTGGTACAAATATTAACATCATGCTTTGTACGAAGCTTAAGCAAAAAAAAAAAAATCTAAAGAGAAACTTGCATTTTAACCTCACTGAAAAGAGGCAGTAGCAGTTACATAAAAAAAAAACTTAATTTAGTAACCTACAGAAATAACTTGGAAATTCCTCACTGTGGGAAACACTACATCCTTTTATTAGGTAACCTGTGCAAGGAAACAGAGGAGGGGGGTACAAAGTGTAAAGACAGCATAACAGACTACCAAAACTCAGCCTTGAGATAAGCCCTGAGCTGACTCACAGCCCAGTCTGTGAGGCTGGGGGCAAAGGTTCCCATAACTGGTTCATCCACAGCAGTTTCCTCAAAACCTCTCAGGCACTCTGGAAAGCTCTGCAAAACTCAGTGTCAGGATTTGTGCCATGGATTGGGTTCCATGTGACAACACTGAGGGTCATATTTCTGCCTTAATACCATAAAATGCCAGGGCAGAAAGTTACCTTAAGCAGAAGTTACAAATGAACCAAGCAGTCTTGAGCTGTCTGCTTTTCCACAAAGGTTTGCCCCAGACAGTGGGAACTGTGCAGGGGTTATTCCCTTTTCAAAGCCCAAAGTTCATTCCAAATCACAGTTCATACATGTTTCTTTCTACAATACACTGCTGTACCACTGGTATCACAGTGAAGTGCTGCTGCACATATCTTTTAACACTATTTTTTCTTCACTGAGGCCAAGTATTCAACTTTCAACTACTGCTGCACATGTTTTTTATACACAGCCTAATGAAGAATCTCTCATTGGGAGTCTATCACTCCTTTGAGACTGAGCTTTCTAAAGAAAATACCTTGGATATTTTTGAGGGACTTCTCTCAAAAAATATTAATTAAGTAATTTATACTTGAAATACACAGACATTTCATGTCACTACTTTCCTGCCCATGTAGAAGCCAGCCTTCAGAATATCAGATTTATGCTACCCCTTGGCAAACAGCTGACACTGACATCAGGACAAGACACTCATGCAAAAAAACCTCCAGGGAAAACAGTATAACACTATGTGTTTGAATAATGATGCTCTATATTATTTCTCCTGCTTCCAAGTGCTAGATTCTGTTTACCCTCATTAAATAAATTTTACTATCCATGAAAGCAGAGGAAATATATGTATTTATGTATATATAGGGAGTCGTGATAAATTTTGCCTGTAGGTGGTATGATATGAGCTGTAATCCAATTGAGTAGATGTAAAATAAAATTTGAATTTTATATGCATTTTATTTCAGTATCCACAGGACTGAATGTTCAAGAAATTGTCATAAATCTCAGCATTTCAAATTTTGGATATCCAGTTATAGTTTCTGTTCATAATTCAGGGTTCCTTCTTTTCTGTGGTGGACACTTAACAGGCAGACAATTTAGTTTTTGTTTGCTTGACCACATAAATTGTAAGAGATAGGTGTTTTTGAGAGATTAGTTCTATTGATAATCACTACTTATATACACTGTCATAAGTGGCATATAATCACATGGATAGTCACCAGGATGCCTCCTGCAGTGGTGAATTTTGTTTGTTCACATTGGATGGTGTCTTTATATCAGGTCAAATATGTAACCAACACTTCTACATTTATGAGCACTTTTTTTTTTTTTTTTAAATTTAGGCTTTTGGAGAAACCAACCATTCAAAATTCCTTAGAGCTATCCCAAAACACTTTCTGAAAATATGTTGTTAAATTTATGTGGATTTCAGAGTGTCTGTCAGTAATTACATTTCTCTATCTGCATGTCTGATTAATTCTCCTGACTGCAATTTACAAATGATCCATCTACAAAGGAATTTCTACCAAAACCTCTGCAAGAAATGCCTCTTGGGTGACTGGAGCACAGTGATATGGGAGTTTATTATCCAGCCAGGGCTCGTGTGTACATCTGCACCTGTGTGTGTATATATACATAGAGTCACACACACACACACATATATATGCATACCTACATACACATGGATTTTGTAGAACACTGGCCAGCAGAGTGGAATTTGGAAATGGGAAAGAATCAATGTGGACATGAATCCATGGATTCACCACAGGTTTTTTATTACTCTTATATTATTTAGAGTTTATTCAAGAAAGTTTCCAAGAACACCTATGGAATTATGCACCCATTGTACTCACTTGACATTCATTGGGGTTTAGGGGACTAAGTCCATCAAGCTCCATGGAAAAATCCCTCTGCCAGGATTCATACAAAGCTGCTCTTATAAAGCAATCCCAGTGGAGAACTTCATAATGTCTTGGCCAAGCCATAAATCTCTTCAAAGTTCCACAGCAGCCCATGCATACCAATGGGACTAAAGCATGACATAGGGTCTGTTATTCTGTGAACACTAGAGACAGCTCCACAAATTTAAAAATATAATAAAATCAGCTTTTCATATACCTTGGCATACTCTTTTTGTGTAGTTAGGCAATAGAAAACAATCCCAAGAACAACCTGCACATTTATTAATTACACATTCCAGTGAAAAAACTTACTTTATTACTATGCCAATTGAAACCCAGTTAGGATTTGAAGTCTTAAGAGATATAATGATATATTGGAACAATCTTGATTACAGAGTTAATTGGAGAGCAAGAAGTTTATTTTTATTAAAAATTAATAATTCATGCAACTTAATTGTTAGATAATGACAATTTTGTCTGCTATATGTACTTTAAAATTATAAAACCTTCATGCTTTACAGCTATGATTTTAAGTATTTATTTTACTTAAAATACATGTCAAAGGGTTGCTGTTAAAGGAGCTGTCAAAAATCTAATACAAATGAAAATATTGCTAATCTAAAACAAAACACAAACACAATCCTAATAAATCTGAGTTGCCAAGTCTTCTATTTCTTGCTTTATCATGGAAAGCCACAAAGAAGTTTCTGGAGTTAACAGTCAGAATAAACCAGGACCATAAGCAGTCAAGAAATTCAGACAGGCCAGTACTCTCAATGAAGCTGAAGACAGGCTCAAGATAGGAGCTCATGAGCTTTCTTTCAGATTTATTCTGAAATAAATCTATATGGTCTTTTCTTCATGCAAATGTGAATAAATGGGAAAATTATTTGTTAGCTAAATATGCCATTTAAGCAGAAATGCAATCTGTGTAATACTGTGTGCACACTCTCTAACTTCTCAATTTTCTCAGTACAATTTATATGTGTTCAGTGCTTGAAACTGATAGAAGGAAAGGTTGTTTGTAATCTACAAACCATATCAACTTGTTTGCCTATATTTTTCTGATTTCTCTGCCACTGGTGATGCTCCCAACCCAACTGGACACACTCGTGGGCAACCTGCTTTGTTGATTCTGCTTTGAGCAGGGATTTCAGTAAAATGATCTCCAGGGGTCCCTGCCAAACTCAGCCCTCTTGGATTCCATGGTCCAAAGTGTTTCTCTCTCCTATGTAACTCCAGCCAGCCTTTTGGCTCTTACACTTCCTTGGAGCACAAATATTTAGGGATATAGTTCAGTTGAGGTTTACATTGTACCTTCAAAATGACAGAATTTGCCTTGCTGTTCATACCCTATATTTTCTAAGATGCTCAATGTCTTTCTTAAGAAAGTCAAGCAATATTGCATTTGTTACACTAAGTAACTATTTTAAATGCACTAAGTAACTATTTTAAATTGGTGATGCTCACTGCAAAAAGTGCTAAGATGACTACTTTTTCTGGACTGAAACAGAAAAGAAAAGCACGTATTTGCAAGATAAAAACCATGTTAATAGAGGCCTGTTTATGACAACACATAGTATAACTGATTTTTAAATAAGCTTGCACATACAGTAAATGAAAATTATATACAAAATCAAAATTCATGCACGTAAATGTAAAGATAAATTGAGCACTGTGTAAGTCTTGAAATGTTTTTCCTTTCCTTTGGAAAATGTCTACTTCACTTTGAATGATAACATAATGTAACTAAAAACAGCACTAAAAGCAGTGCTGTTCTAAAAGACCAAAGAGGCAGGAACAAACTTAATGCAGCAGTCTAAAAACCATGACTAAAAGCTTCCTCTTCCCTCCCACCACTACCATTTAAATTCAGTTAGTACAAGGTGTAGTCTCACATCATGTAATACTGCTATGCGTGAGCAGTCTCTCCCTCTTTTCTGTTTCAATAAATACTGAAAATGCTTCTGAACACTGCCCCTTGCTAGTGAGGTCAGAAGTCAAGGCAGCAAATAGAATATTTATGGAAATATTTTTTACATTTGGATCAGTAACTTCTTGCAGAGGCTTGAATCACAAGTTTTCTCAAATCATGTTTGGTTACCAGTTCTAGATTGTGATAATGAAGAGAAAAACATAAGCATAAAATCCAACAGCTTGGACATGCTGTATGAAGGAAATTAGTCAAATTATGGCTCAACCTACCCAGTGCTTGGGAAACCTATACATTAATGCAAGAAGTGTAGGGAAGAAGCAAGAGAAACTGAAGAGCAATACTTAAAATGAGAATTTAATGACAAGCAGCAGAGAACTTTAGACATGTTACTGCAACAGAAAAGGCCACCATGTTCATGTATGACACTTGAGATCCAAATTTGGGAAATTACCCTTGCTGAAAGTCTGGAAACATTTTAGTGCCCATTGCAGATGACTAAATCATGAAAATGCAGTGGAAGAACATTTGTGAACAAATACCACAACTACCAAGGCACAACACAAGGTATTAATTTACATTAATTTACCCAGAAAACCTTTAAAACCAAAATGAATACAGTACAACAAGGATTAATCTGTAAATTATGGTGCTGATAATTTTTAGAGATGCACATGCACATCCACAAGGCAGGAGAAAATCTGTGCAAAGATTATTATATACTTAATCAACAGGAAAGGAAGAGAAACAATTTGGGTGAAAATGACCATAGTATGATAACAGCTAATTAAACCTGGGGAAGAAAGGGGGCTGGAATAGCAGAATAGGAACAGATTGACTTTAAGAAAAGAAAGTTCAGTACATTCAGCAAATCCTTTGGGAAAGCAAGTAATGACTGGAAAAAAAATTACAAAGATTTGCAGTTCCAGAAAAATTACTTATCCCAATATAGAAGTTGAAAATAACTGCATCAGAAGCTCGTCACCAGTGTCAAGCCAAAGTAGGAAGCACAAAGAAAGTGGAAATAGGTTATACTAAAAATATAGGAGGAGTATGTAAAAGAAAATTAGAAATGTCAAAACATAAGATGGAAAGAAGCCAGCAAAGGATTCAAAGACAACAAGAAATCATTGCAGATGTTAGGAGTAAGAGAATTATGTGGCAGTCTAGTACTGACTGTAGAAGGAAAGGTATCAGAATGCCAGGACACATCACATGCTGAATGGTATTCTTGCTTTAAAATGTTAACTGCAAGCAGGTGAGTAGAACAATTAGCACCAGAGAAAAGAGTCTGGAATAAAGAAAAACAGATTAAAACAAGCTCCTCATACTGACTGATGAACTCACTGAACTAGCTGCAAAAAATCAGACTTATTAAAACTCATTAAGTATCACTGAGGATTTGCCAAGCAAAAAATGTAATTTGCAGTATCTGTCATTAAAGTGAATATAGGAGCCAAAAACCATGGGTTTGGAAGCAGACATGAGTTACCAAATTTCCCTTCACCCCCAAACTAGTCACAAATAATAAGGAATCTGAAAAACATGGGTATGCCCAAGAGCTGGTATGTCTCTGTCCAGGATCTATCATGTCAAACTAATTTTCTAATTTTCTTCTCTGACAGGGCAACAGGTCATTTCAATGATGAAGAAATATTGTGTATATAAATTTTTGTAGAGCTTTTGACACAACATATTCTATTAGGTGAACCAGGGAAGTACAATCATCAGAAAAGTAATGAAGAATAGATACAAAAATGTTTGGGATTACTGGGTTTATGGAATGATTAATAGTGGTTTACTATGAAATGGTAAAAGTTACTCACCAAAGTTACAGAAGCTGATTCATAGGTGTCTTCTATTCAATATTTTCATTATTAACTTAAAGAAGGGAAGAGAGTACATTTATTAAATATGCACCTCCCACCAAAATAAGAAATGCCCCATGTACATTGGGGGAGAAGTCCAGAATTCACAGTGGTCTTGACAAACTGAAAAAAAAAAAAATCTGACACTAAATTGGTAAAGATTAAAAACAGACTTAAATTCCTTCCTAAGTGAAGCACAAGGCAGGAATATCACACCATTACAAACATTTAACAAAATTAATGTTATACATGTTTGTGCCCATTTAGTAAACACATTAACATAAAAACATACAAAGCACAGTGCATATGCATGCAAACATACAGCCAGTAAATAACGAGAAAAATCCTTGTCACAATGGTTCTCTAGTCACCTTGGGCAAGGCTTCAGCAAGTATTGCCTCTGTGAAACAAATGAAGCTGTCAACTGTGCTTTAGCAAAGACATGGACAAACTGAGGTAGATAATCAGAGATTTAGGAAGCATGACAAAAGAAAGAGCAAAAGAGCAGGGAATGCTTCAATTTGATAGTTACAGTAGATAAGTGAAGGATCAAAGGGCTTAAACTACAGTAACACACCAGTTTAGAGACTGAGAAAAATCTTTGGTACTAAGGAAGAAACGGTAAAATAAATTGCCTGGGGTAACCATGGCATAGTTATCACTGGAGGATTTTATAAACAATTATGCAAACATTTGTCTGGAGGTACACAGCTGTAATTTATTCTGCCTTGAGGGTCTCCCTGATTTCTTTTTCCAAGATTCTGCCATCCAGAATAGCCATTATTTTAACAGATAAGGTACTCAGACAAAATAAAGGTGTTCTGGTACCAAGCTTCTGCTCCTACCTAGATAAGTAAATATTTAACAAGTGCTTTGGCCTCTGACTTGAATGCTGATCATCTCATCTTACACAGATGCTCCAACTCCTGAATTACCATTGCACTGGGAATCCCAGGTGTTCTCTCATTTGCTTACCTACAGGAAATTTCTGCATCTAAAAGATACCAGACTGATATGGATTTTGTGCACATTCTTATAGTTAATTAATTTGTGCAGCTGAAACTGCATTTAGGCTGTGGTTCCTTCCTACTTGATTTTATGGAGCTTCCTGCATTCATTTGAATCTCTTGGGATGGGGCAAACACCTCAGTTGGTATGTCCAGAGTACAGTCAATTTTCTTGGATTTAGCAGGCTAACTTTGATATAGCTACACATGGGTGGGACAAATCCCCAAGTTCAAAAACTGCTTACCTACATTACCTTGCAAAATTAGAAGCCTCACAGTCTGACCTTTAACATTTTTAGCTTCCATTTCTGCTCTCATCCAACAGAGATGATAGCTTGACACCTTAAAGTTATTTTATGCATATTCTGATTGTATTAACTATTTTTAGCTGTCTTTTTTAACTGAAGTGTGTGAGTAAGCACATTTTGCCAAACTGCAAAGTTCAGCAATGCTTTTAAAGGCATAAGCGCCTTTGAGGTTTAATGCACTATTTCCCAAGTAATATGACTTCAATCCAAACTCCAAAATATCATCATTTCACTTTGTGTTCTCAAGGCAACAAAGTAGATAAAAAAATTTTAAAAAAACCTAACCCCAAACCCCTCATTACTTCAAAGAAGCCTCCTCTATTATTAATGTGATAAATTTTTCCCTGATCACCACATTCTGAGCACACCTAGCAATGACGTTCCACCCTTCAGCTGAGAGCATATGGCTTTGACTGGAAAATCTTAGAGGCTTCCATTATTTTAAGTTCTCTAGGAATGAGAGCATTTTAATGTAATGTTTGCTGTGTGCAAGCCAGGCCTTGCTGTTGTGCAGAAATGGCAGGGCTGGATCCTGCAGATGAACTTCTGAGCCCAAAGACTGCAATTCCCAGAGCAGCTGCTCCTCTTCCCTGCTGCAGAGTGGATGCCATGAGCAGCCTGTTGAGGACAGCATATGGAGGCTGATAGAGGGAGGAGAATGGGATTATTCCAAAGTGATGAGGAAAGGCAAATCCAGCACATAAAGTGACTGATGCTAATGAAACCACCGAAGTGTAATCGCTGCCTGGGTGGGGGTTTGGTGAGGAATGATGAAGGGAACAACTCATGGCAGCACCAGATCAGTGGTAATATGGGAACACCAAATGTCAATCCACCAAAAATCCTATACTATAGAATTTTACTGTAGTAATTCTGCATGAGAAAATCATTAAATGAATACAGAGAAAACAAATTCTTTAAAACTGATTTTTAAAGGAGAATTTAGACAGATTCAAATATAAAACAAAGGTAATTTTATCTTGAGGTTCTCTGTTTGGCAGTCTAAGTCAGAAAATTAATGGCAGTCTTGCAAGAATGGTTCTGCAGTTCAATCAGTCCTGAGATAAACTTTCAACTATAACTAAGACATAGGACAATCTTCCTTGAAAATATTAAACAAACTAAAATTCCCTTCCTCTGTAGAACTATAAACATTGTAAAGATATTACAGGATGAATTTTTTTTCATATTTCATATTGTGATGAAGAAAATCACAGAAACTTGAGGTAGTTTTCAAAGTAACTCCTTACTGATTAATCTCACAAATATGCTTTCATCTATATATGCTGTAAATAGCTACAGCCAGCAGAAAGAATGCTATTTTACAATACATATAACTCAAAGTAGCATCTTAATTAATTGGGTATCTCTTTTCACCATATATATAATCAAAATTTAAAATTATATGCTTTGTGTTTTTATCTAAAATATGATAATGGTAAATCATATAATATAGAAAATATATAATTTGTGCAGGCATGCAACACAAAGACAATTAGAAACACCCTAGTTTGATTTCACACAGCATAATTTTCCCTCCCTAGGCAGTGATTACTTTTTAGTGGTTTCATTAGCTTCAGTCATAAGAGTTGATTATGATTTTTTAGATGATTCTTCTAAAAATAAATCCCCCTTTAGCAGAAGTACTTTTTTATTACTCTTCACATCTCTGTGTTCTTAAACATTTCATTCTTCCTTAGTTATATTATTTTTTTACCTCCAAAAGCATTTTTACTGCCACAATTCACTGCTTTGCCTGATCAGTGAGATAGATTATGTGAGCAGGGGACAGTCAGTGGCTGCAGCCACTGGGGCAGCCACAGCAGCACTGTGACACTGCAAGTGCCTGTGTACATCTTCATTGTGGAAATATGGCAAAATGTCTTAATTCCAGCTTGTCTCTTCTCAGTCATCTTCTATCCCTGCACACAGGGCAGCTGTGGAGAGCACAGCAGCCAAACCAGGCTGGCAGTTCCAGTCTGTGCTCGCTGGCCTTCCGTGGGAGGCAGCACCAGACACTGAAATTCCTCATGGTGCTTTCTGGCCCAGGTTAATGGTACTGTGCTTCCAAAAGAAATGCTACTCCAACAGTATTTGAAGTTATAAATAAAAGAATCTGAATATATCCTACAACACTAACACAAAGAGAAAGGCTTTATTTGCTGTAATGACACACCTCTGATCAGCATTTTAACATCTCATGGCTCTGAATTCCTTTACATAAAAGTAAAAGGGAATAATTTCAAGCAAACGTGTGCAGAAAACTCTTCAATTTATGTTACTGTCTGCAAAAATACTGCTTTAGAAAAACTCTTCATCTTCCTGGACATTCCTTATGACATTATTCTTTAATTATCTCATATGTAAACATTAAAGAAAGGACTAATTAATTAGAAACCCTTTTGCGCCAGACACCTGATGTCTAGAAAAATTAATATTTGTTCTTTAGAAGGTCTGGGAACTGATGAAAGAAGTAATTTGAATTAGCTGAAGATAGTTCACATTAGTGGATAATTAATTTTCTTCATATTTTGTCCTAGATTTCATTAGGCAACAGTTGTAAACATGTCTGTGCTAGTGAAAGAATGCCAGAATTCAGTTTAGATTACGACTCCTCAGGAAAAAAAAATATGCAACAGCAAGCATAATGAGCAGGCAAAACCAGAAAGAAGAAACTCATTGAGAATTCAAAGCATTATTTTGTAGCTGTTTAAATAACTTCAATTGGAAGTTAAGGGAATACGACCCTCATCTCTGAAGGTAATCTAAGACCTATGGGACTTCCAAATAGTAAAGGCAATATTCTAGTAATTTAACCTGATAACTATGATAATGAAATAACAGGAGTAATAGTCTTAAAACACAGGATTTTTAGGATAAAGAAAATCACTACATTTTCTTTATTTATGTATTTTTACTTTTAGTGTTTAATGTAAAAATTTATAATTACCAAGACATTTCTGCACTTGGAGATTTTTTTTTTACATTTTCTTATTTATGTGCAGAGAGTAAAATTTTGTCTAATAAAAGATACATAATATGGCATAGAATATTTGTAATAAGCATGCTTAATTTTTATCTTGAATACAGGCACTATGAGATACATTCTGACTGCAACAAAAACTGAAAATGGGGTTGCCACGACATATCTTGTGGGAAAAATGTGATTAGCATGTATCCTATCCAAGCATTAATTTGGTGAGTGATAGTTGAGATACAGCACTACTGATAACTCAGATTTAATTCCAAATTGTCTGGCTGCTGACAACACTAGGAACAGCACCTGCCCTCATTGAGCTGCCATCCACTGAAATCACCTTGTTGTATAAATTAGAGAGATGCAACCCTGCACTGTGCAAGTTTGTTTAACTGATTGTCATGTGAGGAGATGGGCTGAAGGATGAAGGAGGAGTTGTATTGTTGCTTAAACCAATAAGGAGGGAGAGCAAGTAGTGGTAAAGCATTTACTGATCAATCATTGTATAAAACTACGTGCTGTAAAATTTTCTTGGGATAAGTGCAATGGATTTGCTTTTTTTGCTAAAGTCACTGGGTTAGACTTAGGCTTACATTTAAAGATTTTCTGGCTCAAGGCCTCCAGGTCATTTTTATGGATGCCTTGGGCCTCCACATCCTGAAGTGTTTTTTACAGATTACCTTGTCTCACACCAGCCATCTAAACAAAGATTATTGCTTGTGTTTTTAAATGCCTGTTAAGATTCAGTACAGAACTGGCTAGACTCAGTTTCAGACCTGGAATTCTGCTTCTCATTGATTTGAAAGAATTGTGCTCAAAAAGTCTCAGACATCTACTACACATGAAAACATTCACAGCTGCAAAACAGAACTTAAAAGCAGCTCATTCATTAACAACTGTATTAGGAAAGCAAACTTTTTCTACCAAGAGAAAATAGACTAACCCAAAGAAAGATAAGCAAGAAGATTTACTTTGAAAGAAGATTAATCTTACAAATCTGAAGGACAGGGGAAGTTCTGCAGATTCCTACAGATATATGGAAATTATTTAAAAAGAACTACAATGTCTTCCTGAAGGATAATTATGCTGACATTGGAACAGCAAGTGTAGCTTTCTGTGCCTACACAACATCTGTCTCAGGCACTGAAATAACCATATTGAAAACAACAGAATGCATCTGCCTTCAGAAATAAAATCAAAATCAAACTATTTACAATACTGTCTACTTTATCTAATCAAACTCAAATAAAAAATGTGATTTCAACTTAATTGATCTTCATTTCACTGTGGTTTCAATAAAATTGTGCAGGCCTTATATTCTAATGAAATAAACCACTTAACAGCTGTTAACACTGACACTTCAGTTTTCTTAGCATACCATATTAAAAAACCAAAAAAGATAGAAAAGGTAATTAGGGTGATTTATTAGAAAACCGATTTTAGAGAAAATAGAGTTACTTTTTAAATGCCAACATAATGAATTATGCCAACGAAGGTTTGGAATTAGTAACATTACACTATTTCCAATGAAATCTGATATAAGACTTTCACAGCCTTTATTAAGTCAGCTTTAAGCCACAGGAGAAAGACAGAAGGTGGCTTACACCAGAAGATTAAATCAGATATAAATGCAGCTTTACAGTATGCAAGGAGACACTGGGAGAAGCTGGGCTGCAAAGCCACACTATTGCTGTGAATCATTTTGACCTGGTCCAGGGGAAACTAAATCTCTCACCCAGTGAAAAACTTTGAAACAACTCTTGGAATTTACACAAATCTCCCCCAGACTTCAGCCAGTCATATTATGCCAACAAAAATGAGAAAGTCATCTCATTTTTATGTTTGTTTTATGTATGTTTGTTTGAAGATTTTTATGTTTGTTTTTATGATGCTTCGGTGATTTAAACCGGAGATAAATTGTTTTAATTTTTCTTGAGCAGAACCTTAAGAAGGGCAGTAGAAATTCTTTTGTGGGGAAGGACAAATTCATCAGAATTAAATTAATCCTCTTATTTAAATGTCTTGCAAATATTTAAGGAAAATACATGTCTTTTCAGGGAGGGGATAGAAAATGTGTTGATAGCAAACATGTTTTCCACTCTGCACTTCATTTTTCAATTCTTTCTGCAAACTACAGCTTCTGCTTAATTAGGTTCAAGATAATTGACAACAACTCTATCAGATTTAAAGGATAAGCCTCTAACAGATGCAGGGCCACAACTACATACATACATATATATATAAAAAAAAGTGCAAATAATTTTATGCACATCTATATACATAACTTTTTAAGTTATTTGGATTTTTAAAAAAGGACATTTGGCCTGGAAAAACAAAACATTCAAATTGTCAATCTTCTTGATCACATTTTTCAGAATATATAAGGTTTTCACATCAAAATAAATATGTTTGGATTAAATATATTTTGCATATTTTCCTTTAAGTTTTAACCAGCTGTGCATTTGTCATAGCTGACTTTGGCATTAGTTATCCTTTTTTTATCATACCACCTGTATTTGGCATATTTGTCATTATTACTCATTTTTTCAGCTTCCAGAATATTTTTTTCACATCATTCCATTAAATGCAAATTATTTTTATGGCTTTGTCTTTGCATGAGTATAGTATTCTGATACATACTGACTTTCATTGATATAAGATGTTATTTTTTACTAAGATAGGAAGATTTTTTTGTGATAACGATGCCTCAGGTTTTAGCTTTTATATTTTTCAGATTCTGTGCTGCTTTAGTGTGTGGGTCTGGGCTTCACATTAGGGGATGGTGAGCTCTCTGCACAGAGTAGGGAGACAAAACAATTCCTGCTCTAGCTGGGGACCAAGGACAACTGATCCAAATCTCAGGCCCAAGAGCACAAACAACGTGGGCTGAAGAGAGAAAAACAAGAAAGATGTGATTTCATGGACTGGAGCAGTAATTGGACAATGAACTTCAATATGCAAATGGAGCAGAACTTATAAAAGTGAGAGACCTTGTGACTGGGCATCCATTCTGTGACCATTTTGGTTCACCTGAGGTGTAGCCCTGGCTGGGCTCTTGTGCTGCCCAAGGTGGATCTGTTGAGGCCTTTTAATAAACCCCGACTTTATTCTTTACCTCTGTCTAGCTCTGTTCTAGATCAGCCTTCCCAAAGCATCAACGATTCTAATTCTTCCATCATTCTTTGGTAGGCCATAACCATTTTGTCTCCATGATGCCATTTCATTTTTCACTCTTTATAAGCACTGCTGTTGAGATATAATTGAGAGTGTGAATTCTATATGGTTAATTCCAGTGAGTTACTTTTGTTTAAATTTTGGACTTCATCATAAGCAATGCAAAAATGAACTGCATTTCAGCTGGGACTTCCAGACGAACTCAAAGGAATTAGGTACTCAACTATTACTCAGTTTTACGACTCTCTTGTCACCACAGCGCCTTATCTCTGTGCTTTGAGCCTCCCCCAGATCATTCGGATGACCTGTGAAGGTTTGCAGAGATTCCAGCCGGCCACGGGAGGCCGGTGCTGTCGGAGCCGCTGCTGCAGCGCTGTGCCTCATTGGCAGGGCTCGCACGGCTGCGCTCCCGCCCCGCAGCGCCGGCTCCGGCAGCCAAGACTGCGCCTCTCAAAGCCACCAGCAAGTTCTCCAGCCAGATAAAACTGACTGCAAACCAGCCCCGAGCTTCCTTAGGCTGCGCTCTGAGCGATGTCTCCCGTGGTTGTTAAGCAGCGCATTGATTAATGAGCGAGCACCTTGCGCTGCAGAGATGTCAGACCCGCGCGGCTCTTTGAAACTGCAGCCCAGTTGCCATGGCTACAACAAGCTCCCAAAGGATGGCTGCATTTAGCTGGCACATCCCAAACACCCAGAATACTAATGAAATGGAAGAGTCCATCTATCTGCACTGCAATTCAAAGGCGTGTTTTATAAATCTAAAATATTTGCACTTAGTCAACTGCAAATATGATTATCTTATTTCTCAATTATATAAAAAAACCCAAAACTAACAACCTTGCTGTCTTTACAGAAACCTTTTCTCTCTCTTTGCCCCATAACTAGATTTCATCTTCATGCAATTTTTTTAAAAAGCAGAGTTTAAATTTTGTGGCTTAACAGAAATAAGTATCCATTTTCCTAAAATTATAATTAAGCAAACAAAGGTAATAAGGATTTCACGTTAGCTATATGCCAATTTCCTGTGGGGTCAGAAAATATAAAAGTGGATTCAAACTGACTTTTCCTCTTTTGGCTGAACCCTTTGCAATGCAGTTTACAGAATCTGATGTTGCTGAAATTGTGACAGCCACTTAATAATTATCTAACAAAAAAGGTCTTCCCCTGTGATTTAATTCTGATCACAGGCCATAAAGGGAGGCATTGCCAGTGCATACACTGCCTCCACAGATGTAATGCAGGACTAATTGAATCCTGCTCCATTTCCATGAGATGGCACATTAAAAAATTCTCATAATAGGTGCCCTTCCTGGTAAAGGAGTCCTTAAGTTCACACAACATCCATAGACAGGTGAGATTCATGAACACTGGGATGATGAAATCACCTTACCAGTAAATCCAAAAAGTCTGTGAGACTTACATTAAATTATGGAAGTGGTCAGGTACCATTTCCATGTCAGATTTTTTTTTTGATGCATATTCCCAGACATTTCTCTTTTACTTGGTTTTCACACATGTAGAAATCATTGCAGCATTCCCCACAGTATCAGGACTGCAGTGGAAAACATAATCTGAAAACACAGTTTTAACCCAACAAAATTTTAAATTCCTCCTGTTCACATCTATAACCCATCATTGGAAGAGAAGCTTCCATCACTTTCCATTCACTTAGCAGTGGATCAGATTTTCAACCACTGATATCAACACATGTACAACCTCTCAGTTATACATGGAAAATAAAGGGTCTCCCCATCAAAACAGAGAGACTGTTGACAGAATGATGAATCCTAGTCTCTTGGGGGGTTTTTAAAACATCACATGCATAAGGGAGATTTCAGCAAGCTAGTGCAACATCTTGAGTAACCCCTGTTTAGATTTACAGTCTGTATTGATTGATATGTACCAAAAGAAATCATGCACTGTGTAAAGAGAGGTATCTGGAGAAGGCAGGAGTTATGTTTTGAAGTATTTTCTACTCTGTCTGTTTTCATGAAGAGTTGAGTGAATTGATTATGCTGAATTGTTGAGGCAAGCACAAAAATACAGAGCAAGAAAAAAGGGTGACCTGTAAATAATCTATTACATAGGCAGCTTCTGAAGAAAGAGGCTTTACAGTTTGATATTTGTCAAAATCCACTGTGCAAAGATTATTAAAGTGCATAATCCTAAAATCTCAGTGACTAACAAAGCAGAGCATTCATGATTGTTAATATCACCCCTAAATCCTACAAATACTGTGTGGAGGGTATATTTTCTATCATAAATAATGCTTAAGCTAGGCCAAAGACATCAATGAAGGTGTATAGCAAGAGAAGCACTGGTCAGTGGACTCTGTCCTGAGCTATAACACAGGTGTGGTGAGGTGGAGGGAGGGACATGCAGAAGGTGAAGGAAACTCCCCGAGATATGCAGGATCTTCTGAATGTGTTCATGTTTAAGAATTTTTCATAGCCTGACTTCACAGAGCTCAGCAAGGGAATGGAATATTTGGCTTTGCTGATAAATAAAAGCTTTTTTGGCTTTTCTTACCAAGGTGCACATATAGTGAAACTAATGGAAGCCTTCCTCTAAATTCAGTGAAGAACAGACAGCTGTTTTTGCTTTAAAGCTAATGATTTTTTAAACACCTGTCCATTTTAACAAAACATTTGTGTTATTTTTTTTTATTTTATCCAAACTGATGAGTGCCATGAAACAATAATCTAAGTTCCAATCACACAATCTCTGGTGCACTGACAGCTGCTATGGTATTTTCCTAATAGCACTGCAGATGCCCCTACATTTTAGCTGTTCTTGAGGAGCTTGGTGACAAAGTTTAGGGGCAAAAATGATGGGTAAAACCTCATATTCCTACCAAGCAGTGTGGTCCTCCTGCAGTCTCTGTTAGCTCTTCTCAAAGGTAGTCAGTGATACTAATCTGCCCCAAGTCAAATAAAGTGAATAAAACAGTTTAAGTAGGTATTTTGAGTGAATTTGGGGATGCAGAGAAAAGTTCCTTTCCAAATTCTTTTATACTATTATCCTGTTGTACAGACAGACCTAACCAAGGTTCTCCTCTCAATCCAAAAGCAACAGTCCACACCTTAGGACAGTATCATTCCAAATAACTTATCAGGAACCAGAACCACAATCCTCATCTCTGGGAGATTTACTACAAGGATCCATGAGCAATAAGAAATAATTCCACAACAATTCCTGTAGTTGACTCTTTCAGAGGTTGTGCATAGACCTGTAAGCACATAACAATCCTTGTTTTGTAGATCTCATACACTTCTGTCATGATCTGTTAATAAAGTTCTGAGAAATGCCTCTGCCCAAATAAAGGTGCAAACAAGACCATATGGCAGTGACAACAGAATGGATTTTATTTGATAGTACAAATGAGAGAGAGAAAGAAAGAGTGAAAGAAAGAAGAATAGAAATATAGTTGGGGGAGACAAAAATAGAGTGACAGAGACAGAATAAAGAAAATATCACCAACTCTGCATCCCAGTGATACTCTGTTGATCCTGTCCAGGATCTATAGGATTCTATCCTATAGCATTATCTAGGCAGCTTAACTTACAGTCCAAAGTATCTTCAGGGAAGCTTCTTTGCTTGTAGCTTCTTTATACAGTTTTTATTATAATGGGCAAAACTCTCTTATATCAATGCTTGAGGCATGAACTATTTCAGTCTCTGACAACTTCTCTGCAATAATCAATGAGTGAAAAGTTTGCATACCAGCAATCTATGTTAAATTCTTATGGAATAAAAATTCTTCTTCTTTATGGACACTAAATAAAGCTTGCAGCTTAAATAAAGATATCACACAGAAATCTTGTGGTATTTAATACATGATAAGTACTTGAAAGATTTACATAAATCGTGCCAGATTTTTAACTTCTTCACTATTTCAGTGTCATTTAGAGTAATTTGCAGTTGGTGATTTACAGAGCAGAAATATTCATAGTGGCTGTGTGATACTGAACAGTTTTTACTGTGCAATTTCCCTATAAATAATAATTTTTCATGTCTCATGTAAGCATGAAAATGCAGCAAGGCATAGTGGCATACTTCTAACATGGTCTATTCTCAAAAATAAATCAATATTCTTTGGATGATGTTCCCTAGAGCCAGATAGATTGTACATTTGTTAGAAGTGTATTTACAGCAACTTTCCAAGGAATGGGGAAACTGATCTTAGGCAGAGGCCCAAAGAGGAGACCTGAACCTTGGCATGCAAGAAATAGCAAGGAACATCATGGAGCATGAAACCTCATCTGTTTCACAATACAGGCCTGTCAGTGTGCTCTTTAGTAAAACTGGGGCTTAGTTTTAGTGCAAAACAAGAGGCAAAATAAAATTTTGTGTAGTTACTCAAATAAAAAAACCCAGAAGTTGTTCTGTTTCATTAAGGATCTTACATTATGGCTTTTCTCTAAGTGTTGGAAAACACAGCAGTTTAAAAATCTTTGTATAACTTTCACCAAGTGTGTTCACCTTTTCCCTGGGGGAAGAGAACTGAAGCTTTTATTCAGGGCATTGTTTCTCCAGGTAAGGCCTGATAAACAACATACCAACAGACTGGGAGCAGCCCAAAGAAAGACAAAAGAACATGAACAGAATGGCCATTCTGTTGTCATCATGTCCAGGCAGTGGACATCTATGAACATCTACCCCAGACTCTGCCTCTGGCACTGTTGGAGACATCTTCTCTGGAAAAGACTGATATGAAAATCAAAGAATGAAGATCTAATTAACATCAGAAGCAAAGAAATCCAGATCCAATAGGAGACCAAATACTAAGATCTACACAACTTGGGACCAATGAACACTGACCCAATTCTATGACTTTTGGCTGTATAAAAGATCTCAGAAAGCTAATAAAAGCCATCTGTCATGGAATGATTCTCTCTGCACATCCAGCCTATGTGTAAATGAGATGATTTCTGTGGTACATCCTGGCCAGAACAACATCCTGGCCAGATAATTAAGTAATGCCTTGACTCTCTAACTTTAAAAATGTTGTTGGAGAGTTTTTGTTTTCCCTGGTTTTTGGTGACATAAGGGAAGAAATTTTAAAAATGGTCTAAAGTCCTGCATGATGGAAAATTCAGTAAAGGAGGCCTATATACTTCTCTATCCCTTTTTTCCCTTTTCTTAGAGCAAATTCATATAAGTCTATTTATGTATTAATGGCTTCAAGGCTTTCCTCAAGATGTGAATCTGACCCAGTTCACTTAAAGTATTTACTATTTTGCTCTGTTCTCAGAACCTGAGAGCAGGGAAAGGGAAAAGTTTATCAGGTATTTTTTATAAGCTTCTGTCCACACTATAATTAAAATTAGAAAGGAAAATAAATTAATACTTAGCATTATTCCTAAGTAACACATTTATTTGACTTAATTAAACAGAGAAAAATTATCCTTTCAGTTAACAACCAAAAGAGCATTCAGTATGAAGGATTTTCTTGAACAACTCTTCAAGTATTAATTGATAGACTGTGGCTTACTTGCTGTAATTGTCTGTTTCAAGAATTACATATGTGACTCCTGAGAGTGGTTTATTGGAGGTTATCCAAAGCTAGCATCTGTCCACAGCACTGAAAAAATTGGACTTCCCTGTTTGTGCCAGATATTTCACCATATTTCACACAGAAGAGGGAAAACCCCACTCATATTGCCAAGAACTTCTCCATGGTATTGCTCTCAGCAAAGGAATAAAGAATTCTGTTGTTTGAGTGCTCCAAAGCCCACACTCTGTCCAAAACCACCCAAAACACTGCTCCTGTTCAATTTCAAAACAATCATATAAAATGGAAAGAACTCAGTGGCTCAGCTGATACCAACTGGAGCAGCTGTTTTATATGTAAAATTCTGAAAACAAATAAAAGAGAGCTGGAAAAAGGGTTTTTTGATGTGTTTTCTTGCAACCAGAGTTTAATTGTGCTAATCTTGAGCAAAGTAACCTACTTGCTAGAAAGACTGTTCTCAAACATTAAACTTTTAACTGCAATTTCATTTGCTTGAGGGTTGGCTATGTTGCAGAAATGAGGGGAAGTGTTTCCAGAACATGTATAAAAACTTTTAAGCAAAGTCTCCTGCCAGATCCAAGGTACCAGGCCAGTTCAAAGTTCACCAGGGTGGGGACACATCAAGGGACACTGAAGATGCTGCCTTGCAGTTTTCTGCTCCCTTGTGTTCTGCTCCATGCCCAGAGATGGTTGCTGTACTTTGAGGTGGGTCCAGGGCAGGAGGAGCCTCGGGGCTCTGGCAGGGGCTTTTTCAAACCTCACTCCCTGGCATGGGCAGGCTGGGCTCTCTGTTGCTTAGCTAGCTTGGTTTTTTGTTGGCTTAGGCAAGAAGTTTTTCTCCCTTTCCCTGGCCTTGGAGACTGCAGCAACAATGCTTTGAGGCCTCTGTTTGTTCCCTGAACTGTTTGGTTTGGTCTGAGGCCAGAGAGGACTATCCAGGGGAGAAGAGGGGACCAGTGGGGAGCTGAGCAGCTGCTCCATCCCAGCCCCAGCCCTCAGAAAAGCTGACCCAGCCAAAGAAAGGGCCCTAAATCCACCAGCTTCATCTGTTGTGAAGAGACCAACATCAGAGATTCACCATATTCCCATCTGTTTTTTTCCCAAGCTGATGGGCAAACCTTTGTTTTTTACTTCCCTGAGACAAAAGCCCTTACCATTTTTTTTTCCTCCCCGCCATGTGATCAGCCATTTTTTTTTTTTTTTTTCTTCCCCTGGCATTTTGGTTTTTGGTGGTGGTTGTTTTTGTTGTTTTTGTTTATGTTTGGGGGGTATTTTTTTTCTTTTTTTTTTATGGTTTTGGTTGTTTTTTTTTTTTTTTTGTTTCAGTGGGGAGGGGGCGAATAAAGTTCTGACAATTCAATGTCTAGCATTTATTCTTTTTTTTCCCATGCCATGTGGGCACTTTGTCAATAAACAGTTGGTTTTTTTTTCACTTTCATGCACTAGTATTCATTTTCTCATTGGCAGAAAGGGATTGTTGGAACCTGGGTTTTTGTTAGAGGAAACATTCATTCCAGTGTTCCTTTCCTAAACTAACCTCTAAACTGAGACAGATGGCATTAGCACAAGAAATGGTTAATTTTACCAGATTCAGTCTTTGGAAGTGCCTGATCTTCATCTTCTACAGAACCTGCAGTCCTTAGATACTCTGCTACTCTTTAAAAAAAAAAAAAAATTGTTCTGACCTTGAATATTTTATTAAAAGCCAAACCAACAAACACTTGAATCATACTCTGGTTGGCAATCACTTCCTTCCCTCTGCCACCCAGCTGTGCACTTTATTGTTGAAATTATAACCTGAAGGTCTGTTAAATATACAGCAGTGTACAAATGCCTGCTAAGTAGTGGAATGTAATATTCTGGGGAATTAAGGTAGCTACCAATAATAAGTTAAACAAACAGTGCTCAATCACTGTTGTCCCTTGTGTTCCTAAGTTGTAGGGCAGATACAGTTATTAGTGCAGCACAGCACAGGGAATTCTCAGCTAATAAAAATTCACAAAGGCCTTAGGTGAAGTTTGTGGAAACATGACTGAATTTCTACTGCTGGAAAAGGTGATATAGGTAAGAGCCTGCTAATACATCTGAAAAACTAATTTAAATATACAGGGACTTTTTCACAGATCTCACTTTTTCATCATCTTTATCATTTTTCATGCCCATCAGCTGCCTCTTTTTTCCTACTCAGTTGCTGTGCCTCCCAGTATCCAAGACTAACTTCGGCCAAGCTCATTAATATTCATCAGTTCACATTTTCTCCCATTCTTCACAAGTTCAAAGGGTACTGGAACAACCAACTGAAGGCCATACCCAGAGGCTAATATCTCTATCTTCATGTTTCATTGGAAGATGGACACAAAATGAATAATATTGTGTCCTCAGTCACAAATCTTCATAAACTGTGGTAATTAAAACCTTTGAATTTCCTTGAAGTTTAGAAGATGCTCAGACTTGGCTGTAAAAAAGAATCAGAGTGGCCACCTCAGTGGGAGGCCTCAGATGCCTTCAATTCCTCCTTTGCAGCTCCCCTAAGGTTCTTATGAGCCACACACCTCATACAAATTATCAGGCACATGGAGGTGTGACACTTCCACAGTAATTCACTTTAAAGATGCTGCAGCTCTGGAGGTCCTGATTTCGTGGTTCATTTCTTTAAAATGCAATTCACTGACCTCATCCATAGCTAAGAAAACAGACAACTGTGATCCTTCTCTTCCCCCTAGATTTACAAATAAAGTGACTGAGAAGTCCTACAGAGTTGCTGCAAGCAAAATTAAGGACATTATCTAGGTCACTAACATGACAGGGCCAACTCTTCTACATTCAGCTCTTGATATCTTTCAGCTCACCAGAGGACTAATAACAGGGAATTTTGCTAGAAGCTGTAAGCTCATCAATTGCAGATGTCACAAAGAAACCCAGGCATATTAGTCACCAGTCACAGGATGAGCCACCAATGGGATAAAATTGTGAAAAAAGTAAATGAGCAGTTAGAGACAATCAAAACAGGCATTTCCAGGAGAGACTGAAAAACATTAATCTTTGTCACTATTATGTTATTCATGCTTTTAAAAGTTAAGTGAGACTGAAACATGCAAAAGAAAAAAAGCTACTGGCAGAAGAATGAAAAGACTATTACATGAGAAGAAAGAACAGCTCATCAGTGGATATGACTGTTCTCTATATATGCACTTCAGGATAAAAATTAGGTATTTAAAAGAATAATTTAAGCTAAAGGTTAAAGTAGGTAGATGAAGAAATGCATATAAATGGAGTTCTCTCAGACTGGAAACTAGAAGATTTCTACCCTTCAGAACAATGGCATTCCTGAATAGTTTTTCAAGTACAGCAGCTAAGACAAAAATCCTAACTAATGTAAAGTTTGATTTGAAGTTTATAAAACAGCAATACCAGCATGATTTGTTGATCCATGAAGCTTTTTCCAGTCCTTGTTTCCTAATATGCTTCTTCCAGAAGCACAGATACAGAGCTAGGAGGCTTAATACCTACCATGTATCACAAACACAGCATCTCACAGCCCCTAGAGAATACAGCCACCTCTTTCATGCAGAAATAACACTACCAATACAAATCAAACATTGCTGCAGCTGCTGGGTTCAGACCTCTATCACCTAATCAAACCAGGAAAAAAAATAAAGAAAAAAGATTGATAGCCCAGTTTTCCCTAACATGTTCAGACTACAGTCAATATTTTGTTTAAGATATATTTTATTGAGCTCAGAAAGCCTAAAGCAGCCTTTTTAGACTAGGCTAGATTTTAGATACTATTTGTAGAACATTATATATATAATTATTTTCTGAAGTCAGAGTAAGATGGTTTTTCTGTAGACTCAAAAAAGGGCTGAGCCTGTGTTAGCAAACTAATATTTCCTGCAATTAGTCCCATTCTTATCCCTAGACATAGTTAAAAGAGCAGTGAAACCTTGATTCAGCTCTTGGTATTAAGAAAATCCCCCTGTGTTTTCATTTTTATATTCAGCTGAATGGTCAGATATGTCCCTTACTACCAGCTTCATGTCATGCTTTGCACTAATGTTCACACAGAACAGAAAACTTAGGGTAAAACCTAATCCTGAGTCACCTTATTTATAAACTCTTGATTTGCACAAGGATTTATTTACCATCTTCCCATCTTTATTCAGCACTAAACATTCCACTGGGGAATACAGGCTACTACAGGAGCCCCAATATATCTCAAAACCAAGATAGTTAACAGCTCTAAAACATATTAGCACTATGCAGCAAGCAAAAAGCCCTGAAGGATTTTTCTAATAAGCTTTGAAGTCTGATAGATTGTCTTGCTTAACCAATAGAAAACATCTTGAAAAACTGAAAAGCCAGATAGGGGAGATTGTTATCTTTATCCCTGCCACAGTCCTCTTTATTTTTATCTAACCATGGACCCATTCTGCTCCTACACTGTGTCTTCCAACTCAGCCACCAGACAGTCTAAATCCCAGGTTGGTAAAAGAATTGTTCTCAAGCTTTTCTAAGCTCATGTTAAATCCCACCTACTTGCAAGGCTAGCAATAAGAAGAAAAATTTCAGGAAGCTCCTAGTGCAATGACTCAAAGTGAAATTCCAGTCTCCTCTCCTCTCTGAAATCCCCTAGCTTTCTTTCATGCTTCATTTTTATTCCTCCTGTATAGAATACTAGTAATTTGCTTCATTGCAAATATCTCCTTCTTCTAGGCAGAAGATTAGAAGAGTCTGCACATGCTTAGCACATGTAACTGTGCTGGGGTAAATTCTTATCAGGATGCAGAGGCTTTATGATCAGTAATTCAAAGGAGCAATCAGAGCCCCATGTGAGGAGACCCTCAGCTCAGGAGCTTCCTGACTCCATAACAGTTTGAAGAGAAAATTTGATAGGTTAAATAGCACAGTTCTATTCTGTCCTCACCCTGAATGTTCTTTTTACTGTATGCTAAAAGACTGCAACTTAAGAGCCAGACCAAAAAATCCGCACAGATACAAAACCCCAGAGCGAGCTCTTGCAAACTCCAGTTCACAGGCATATCAAGCACCTACACAAGAGTACTATGCACAAACAGATGGGTCAATTCTTAGTTCACACGGGCAGAAGCACAGGCTTGCATTAAAAGGCCCTTGTGTTCTCTCAGCCAAGGAGTGAACACAATCACTGATGTACATTTCTGTATGCAGCACTGTAGAATACTGTATCCCACTTTCCAGGTAAATAGCTAAAATTTCTCTACAACTTTATACACAAGACTCTATTCTTGTACTGGCTCGTTGGTTTTCTACTCAGGTGAATCAGCCTGTGAAAATTTGAAACTCAGACAAAACCAAGGTTTATCTGTCAATCCTATCTGCTTTCTTTACACAAGAAGGCTCCAAACAGAACTACCAGGGTGGGGATTGTGAGCTAATCACATCTCCAGAGAATTGCAATTCTTGAAGGCACTTCACACTTCCTGAGCTTCAACTTCAACAGCTGTAATTAGTTTGCAATAATTAGACCTTGGCAGTGCTTATTTCTTAAATGTCTGCCATATCTAAACATGCCAAAACCAGAAGTCATTTAGCACTCGAGTCACAGGATAT
Source organism: Peucedramus taeniatus (assembly GCA_013400575.1). Classification (NCBI taxonomy): domain Eukaryota; kingdom Metazoa; phylum Chordata; class Aves; order Passeriformes; family Fringillidae; genus Peucedramus; species Peucedramus taeniatus. The sequence continues at coordinate 156,673 of WBNO01024427.1, forward strand.
TAATATCTGTCCCTAAATTGTTTACCTCTTCTACATTAAAAGCATTGGTTTTTGGCTTCATAATAGCTCAGACTGTTCAAACCCCAAAGGACTGGATTTAGAACCTTCATGTCCCTCATAGGAGGAGCCTTTTTTTCTCTTGGGCCCCTTGAAATATGATGGCAAGTTGAAGGTTTTGGGGGATTTTTCCTTCTTGTTAACCTCTGGACTAAAGCAGTTTTAATTGTTGCACACAGTAAAAACTAGCTACATGATGAAAAGTGTGTTCCCCAATACTCCTCCTTCCCCCAGAACACTTCCCTGCAGCTAGGTCTCATTAGCACACCACCATCATCAAAAAGCAGAAGCTCAACAAAGCAGAGATCTGCTTAAAGAGACATTTATAAAGGCTGGTTAACTGAACACCTACAAGAGAATATTCTTTAATTATTTGTGCTGTCAGCACTAAACATTCCACTCCAGATCACAAACTCTTCTTCCTTGTAGTAAAGGTAAAATATTTTTTGTCTCTGCAAATGTTTGCCTTCTCAATGTTTTCTTTAGAAAACAAACAGTGCACTAAAACCAGTAGATTATCATTATTTAATTAATTTTGAAAGTGATGTCCATACATAGTCAGAAACAGTGCTGAAAGATTTCTCTATTCATGGACAAACAACCTCTTCCTTCCATTTGACATAATTTTATTGTGTCCAACAACACTGTCCTTTCTTAACAACTTAAATTCTTGCTTGCTTACACACTGCTTTTACCCACCTATGTGAATTTTAAATTATTGGTCTATATTAAGCCATCATGACAGCCTGGCAGACAGGTGAGGTAAGTTAGATACAGATGAACAATTTGAAAACTGGTGTGAAGAATACAGCTTCAAAAGAGACCAGAGGATGATAATAGCTCTCAAAATCAGCCAGGTTTTTAGCTGCTGGATTAAAGGCCCAAACTTCTCCTTCTCAGGCCTCCAGTTAGAGACCAGAATCTTGGGATACCACAAAACAGACAGGATGAAGAACCTGAGATCTGAACCACACCATATTTTCAGTTCTCAAATACATCTTTTTTCCAGCTCTGGAAAGACATTTATTTCATACCTTCTATAGAGGTGAAAATTCCCTATATATTACATCTTAATTATTATTGTTTTATTCATCATCTAACCAAATTCTATGGTGCTCACTGAACAAGTCTTGCTGGGTTTAATAACTCCATATACTACTCTAAAGGTTACCATATATAAAGAAATATTTCCAAACACTCGACCTCCTGCTTTTCTCTGTGAACTGCATTCCATAAGTATGAAATATCATCAAGTAAAAAATGGTTAGGTTTCCATCACAAAATCCAATTCCTTGCCTGAGATCTCAGCTTCCTCATTTTCAAGAGAGCCTAAAAAAATAATTGCACATATATATTGCAAAGTACAAGCCAAACTGTAATAGAAGTAGCTTGTCAGATTATTCAAGAAAAACAGGGAAAAAAAGAAAAAAAGAGAATAAACACTGATCAGCTTTTTCTTATAGGTTGAATTTGAGCTCCTCAAGAACCTCAGACTTTCCAGGCCCCTGGAAGAACAGCTCTTGTTGCAGTTACTAAGCAAGGAAGATTCTAATGGACTTTTGATGAAATCTTAATGAAGATTCAATATGAGAACAATACAGAAAGACATCTTTTCTTAGCATATTTTGTGCTCTAGTAGCTTTGGCCAAGCAGGAGCAGTGTTGGAATTAAAAATACACATCGATGTACTGCATGGTTTCTTATTTTGTTTTGCTTTTAAGAAACTAAACAAGGGCTAGACAAGAAGAAATAATCACTGGGTCACACTTCTGAAAGCAGAAAACGATGAAATTAGCTATAAACTGATTTTAACTGAAATTCAACACAGTTGCAGATGAACATTTCTCTGTAAGAATAACTCACTATTTCATCAGTCAACAGTCTCTCACCATGAAGCACAAACCCGAATTTTTTCACATTCTAACTTTGTTGAACAACATGAAATTGAAAGATATTGCAGCCTCTAGGTGGGTAAATATGTATTTTTCCTATCTCAGCTAATGTTTTTCATTGTCTCTGATGAGAAACATATTAAATTGAGCTCATTTGTGTCCAGTATAACAAAACCCTTTGTTTTTAATGCCATATGTTATGACAATCACAACCAGTCTCAGATCATCTCTCTTCAAGCCTTTCCAAGGTTCCATTTGATTGCAATGGTGGCAGCTCTGCCTGAGCAGGCACAGGAGCTGATCCACTGCATCCTCTTAGCAATTCCTTCCCTCTGCTGCTTGGATCATCACAGCCCTCAGCCCCCTGTGCTTTGTGGAACAAGTGCCATGTCTCAGTTGTAGTGTGTCTGAAAGGCTACATACAAACTTCCTTTGTGCCACCCAGACCCTGGAGGATTTTTTATGTGTTGGAGCACTGGAAGCAGCCTCCAACTGCCTGGGTAAAGCATCTTCCAGGGGGCACAGCTCTTGTTATCACACTGTAAAACCTTCTCAGTGATTTCTCACAGCCAGCTCCTCATAACACTGACTCCTTCTCTCTTCCTTACTGTTCTTCTGACTCCTTCCTGTCCCTCTTACGACCACCTGACCCATCCTCCTCATAGCACAGCCAACAAACTCTTAACTTCTCAACCAGCCAACCCACTCTTTTGTAATACCCATCCTAATTGGGCCTAGCTGTGGCCTATTAATAGCAGGCCTGTTCCTAATTCTTGGTAATCAGTACAGCTGCAACTCCTCAGGGGTGAGATTACCTTCATCACTGTCTCTATTCTCCTACATTCCATCCCTCCACACACAGCAGCATACACACTACTGAGAGCCTGGCTCCTTCTTGCTTAGAATTTGCTCTTCCATAAAAAACTCATGATTTTGCACTGCAAGCTGATAAGCAAACTAGCTGAGTGAAGCAAAACTTGTGTTACTCCAAGTGCTGAACATCAGTCTCTCCCTCCATGCAAACACAGGGAGAACCCCATGGGACTGTCCTTCTCCCTGCATGGTGCCCTGAGCAGAGCTGTGCCTGCAGCTGCAGCTGCTGTAGTGCAGTGCAGGATAAATGAACACATGTGGTGAATAATAATGTTCTGTTTTGTAACCTGTGGGTTAGAAACAAGCACTGCTACAAACCAGAGATCTTTTGGACAGATGTTGCTGTGCACTGTTACACAAGAAAAAATGGTTTAAGACTAGAGGTGATGAGTGCTGAATCCTGCTCAAATTTCAGAAGTAATTCAGAAGTGATAATTTTAAATGGAGCTTAGAAAAAACTGGCACTAATGCCTTAACTTTTACAAAAAGGAAAGGGGGGAACATGGGTAATGTCACTGAGGAAAAAAAAAGTTGTGACCAAGTTATATCTTGTTTCTGTAATGAAAACTGTAAGAGCATAATAGCTCTCTATTTCATTGTGCCACGTACAGATAATTTTTCTAACACAAAAAGGATTAAAAATGCCTCTGGATGGGAACAACTTGACCCAGACTTTGCCAAGGAGCACTGCATCATACAAAAGAGAAAAAAAAGCAGGGATTTGGCAAAGACATTTAAATGATCCCAACAGTTTGAACAGTCACTCTTAACTACCATGGAGTATTCCAAGAACACGTTCCACTTGGCAGTGTTCTTCATCTCTCAATCTTCACTGAACTGGATGAAAATATTTCAGTCACTCGTGGTGATTGGTGCTATTGTACTCTGTGTAGCTACATATAACCTAATTACATGAATATTTATGATCTTAAGTGTGACCTTTATGTTGCTTATTTCAGGCAGAGTCATTTTGAACAGCTGCTGGTTCTTTTCACTTATTTCATTATATACAGAATATTCTTATATCTACAACTAGCCTGGGACCAAAGCTAAAAGACAGCTAAAGTCAAAGGTTTTGGGTTTTTTTCTCTTTAACTGAGCATGTAAACAGTATAATTTCTTCAGGTTGCTTATATGCAGTACAAAGAAACAGCTAAAAATTCAAGAACCTCAGAAGGCTACTGTATGTCTCCCCATAAAAGAAATGGGGAAAACAAAGCCTAATTATTACCATTGGCATTTTAGGCATAAATTCTGTATGGTATAACTAATAGACATCCATTTAGCTTTGAAATTTAGGAAACAAACAAAATTAGAGTCTGAAATGCTTATTCTTCATACATTCCTGACAAATAAAGTACAATTTTAGAAGTATTCCAAAATGACTTATTTCAAAACTTTTAAACTCTACCTAAAATAATGGCAAGCTATTTACCCCTCAAAATAATATAATTTATGCCTATTAAAATTATAGTGCACCATAAAAAGATTTAAAAAATCAGAAAAAAAATATATAATTTCCTTGACTACTGAGAATGAATAATAATGTAAATGGCAAAACATTAAAATATGAGTAGACTCTTTTTTTGATTATGTGTATTTGGTAAAGAGCTGCATCAGGACAGCTGGGATTGGGCAGACACTGATTCCAAAAACATCACATTTGAATGGAAAAGCAAAAGAAAGAAAGAAAGAAACAAACAAACAAACAATCCAATACAATAGTAATTAACACCAATGTACCACAGGAGATCTTCAACAGGGATTCAGGCTTACTGATGTGAAGAAATTTTCACATGAAGTAGTACAACATATCACTTCTATCTGGAACTGAAAACAAATGCTTAAAAGGAACAAGATCACTTTAATGTTTCCATAACATAAGCCTAACCACATCAGTTGTATCACAAAAAAGAGAGAAGTGGAAAGGAGGAAGGTGAGGTGAACCAAAGGCTTGCTTTGACTTTGTGATGCACATAAAATAATTAAATTCCTATGTCAAGGCATTTGTATATACATACCACAGTCAGAAAGAGAATAGTGATAAGCAAAGATTAATTCTCTTATTTTAGAAAGCAAAATTTTGGAACAGTAAGGCCTGCAAACCACAAAGCATCTGTAACTGAGACATCTCTGCACCACAGTGCACAGAAAGACACAATCCTCTATTTGTAAAAGCTGCATCCACAGTTGATGACATATGTTTTCTGTCTAAATATGCAGAAAGATAAAGCAAAGAAAGAATCACATAATATAGTAATTTCAAATTTGCAAGTGGTCTATGACAACTAATTATTGCAGCTAGAGCCCTGGACACAGGAGAAAAGATGGATCATATTCACAGCACAAATGAAGGCACTAACTCATTTTTTTCCTTCAGCAGAATCACTGGATACAATTACTGAAGTACATAGTGGAATGCATTAATAGGTTGTTATCTCTGGATGATAATACATTGCATACTCTCCCACAGGTACAGAAGAGAACAAATTGGGCATATCTGAAAACCTGTGAAGTCCATTTCAGTGTAAGCTCAATGAAAATACAAAGAAAGGGTTAAGAGGAGCAGCAGCCCCACGAGTCAGCCTCCTTCCACAGCTATAGACTGTCCTAAGAAGCAAAAAAACCTCCCTGTGCATCAGAGTCTGCAGGAAAATAGCTTTCTGAGAAAGCTACAGCAGGGCTTTTTCTCTTTCCCGTGTTTCAGACTGAGCTGACCCACAGGTAGGTGGAGCAGACACACCTTTAATGTCCCGATGGCCCTTACAGGAACAGGGGAATGCAAGAGGTGCAATGTGAGAAGGATGAGACCTGCTGTGCTGCCAAGCTCACAATTCCATGAAAAAGCTGAACCTCTCTCCAAGCACCTGTTTTTCACTGCTCTGATGCCATCCTAGTCAGACTGTGGCAAATTCTGTGAAGGCAATTTATCCTGCCTTTTTAATGGGGTTGGTGACAGATTAAAGCAGAAATTCCAGCATGTCCTCCCTTCCCTTACCCTGAGTGCACACAAATTCAACATTGCATGGCAAGATTCATGTGAATGAAAATAGGAAGAAGTGGGAACTTATTAGAGCCTTCCCTTCTTTCCTTTGCACCTTGCAGACCTTTCCATGCTTGTCTCAACTTTTTCCTCTTTCAGCCTTTTTACAAAGGCATGCAGCAATAGGATACAGTTTCTTCCAGATGATGAGTAGACAGACTCAGGACTAAAGATTTTGTCAGTCACAAGCCACATCCCAGTGTGAATTCTGAATAATGTTCTTTTGGCACAGATTGAAAGGATCCTAATAACAACCCCCTGAGAAGTTGCTATCTTTACGTTTTCCTTTGTCACGACACAGACATGATGTAAATTTCAACTCCCTTTTGGTATTCTCTGTCTGCTGGGCACATTCAGACTGTCTGGGCAATGACCCTTCAGCAAAGTGACTCACAGCTTAAAAGGTAGAATGCAATTTCATTATTTTTGGTGCTGTGAGTAAAAATGCACAGAATTCAGCAAAAGGTATTCAGATGCACACTGCAAGTCAACAAAAGCTTTGTCCTCTGTCCAACCAACTGAGCTTTAACATCTTTGGTCTTTTAGACCCTTTGCCACAACTCATTTCCTGAGCCTTTTTCTTATTTCCTTGTCCAGTTGAGAATGATTTGTTTCCATGCTCTTCCTTGTAGCTGTACAAGACAGATTTAAACTGACTAGCACCTGATCCCCTCTATTCATAGTGTCTTTATATTCTTCAGTTCTTTTAACTCCCCATCACACTTATTTCCTTTATTTGTTTTTTTCCTCTTTACACAGGCAGTAGTGTTTGTTTTGCCTGCTTATATAACTGATTTCCTCAGCTATGCAAACAGTACCAAGACTGTGATATTCTTCAGCAGACAGACTGAAGACAGATTTTGCCAGTCGGTATCTATAAAGGCACTTTCAGTCTTTCTTCTCCTTGTTTTTGTATCACTCACTGATGATGGATTTGTTACTCTTTTTCCTTTTGTGACTGAAGTAGCTCTTTTTTGTGAATTTTTTTACCATGATTATTAATACACTAATAAGACAGCAGATACCATGAACACTTTGTGTAACTACTCCTATTAGCTTTAATTCCTGATTTGCTTGAGATGGTATCTCTCTATGGTAAAAAATGATCTAAGATTATAGCTGTAAGATCCAAAAGAAATGCAATGCTCCTATATTAGATTCTTTCCACTAACAGTGTGGCACTGGTGTGATATTAGTGTGGTTTAAATCCATGTGGGAAACTAGCATGAGTTGTCACACAGTCCCAAGTGCAACAGGAACAGCTAGACCCTGACCAGCAGTTTGCAACTAATTCCCTGCATGCATTACCCAGCACACACACAGAGGATTAGAGTCCTTTGGAGCATCTGAAGAGCAGTTTATGCCACTATCACCCACCTGATTACACTTCAGTGACTGTAAGGAGAGAAACTGCAGTGGTATTGGTAAGACCCAAACCAAGATACTAAGTTTGCCATTCAGCCCCTCCCATGTGGGTTCAAAGGTAATGTATATTGTGAACCCTTTAAGAAGAGGCATCACAGAAAGGCTTCATAGAATGTAATTTTCTAATCCTTTTTTTATTCTTCCAGTCTCATTTAAAACCTTACTTTGGTAAAGCCAGGTAAGGTTTTCCCATCTTAAAGTTCACATTAGGCATGTCTTTCCTGTGTTCCTGTATTGGTAACTGATTCTGCAGAAAATGGGGTGTTTTTGCTCTGGCACAGCAAGGGCATCTCTAGGACCAAAGACTGCAAATTCTGTGCTGGAGCAGAGTAAATGTACCTTGGAGAGCATCTGCCTCAGCTCAGTGACTAACAAAACACATGGGGCCCCTATGTGACAGAGCAGGACCAGGTGAAACAATGGCTGCCAAAGAGCAAAAATAAGAATTCAGTATTTTAAAAACTGTCAGCTTGGTAGTCCTGGCACCTGAGCTACTCCAGGCACAGAATGAACGGCGTGTCCGGGTTCCTCCTGCTCTCACTTGCACACACAGTTGTGAGCATGGCAAAGGCAGCACATGCAATTCAGCCTCCTCACAGTCTCAGTGCTTTGGCCCTCTGCCCACACCATTCTCAAGACAGTCACTGTGTGTCTTTGGACAGAAATGAAATGACTAATTACAAATTGCTTATCTTAGCAAGACTGCAAAATCCTTATTGTAGATTGAAGTCTTTCCATTTGCTGCAATTGCCAGCAGCTCTGCATTTGGGTTTTAGTTAACAATAAGGTTATTTAGAAAAGAAATACCAAATCTCTCTTTCCATTTAGTCTCAGACCTTTCTTTTGTGGGCAGCAGTCTGTGTGTCCTTCCCAGGGTTACAAAACTCTTCTTGTATTTGGCCTTGACATCTTGAGAAGTGATAGGAGAAAAACTACAGGAACAGCATCAAGCAAACCTGCTCTGAGAGGAAAAGGAATTTGTAAACAAAAAAGAAAGAAAAACCATGCAGAGTGCAAAGCTGACAAATCCCTGGTACAAACATATAAATAAATTAAATAGTACTAATGGATGAGTGATGGAAAAACAATAGCTTATCAGCCTCAGTTGCATCAAGAAGTACCAATTTCACACTCTGACACCTTACATTACTGAAAAGAAAGATATAGACTTGTGCATTAATCAGAAAAAAAGTTAAGCATAAATGCTTCCCCCCATTCCCATCTGCAATTTGCTATTTAGAAAAATATAATGAGAACAGTAGAAACTGGCATTAAAATAGAGATAGAATGACATCTACTGGCTGCTAGGAACTGGCTGAAAATGCTAAAGATGTTTTGGATTTTTCTCCCTTCCCTCAAAACTTTTAAACTGAGAGTCTTATTACCAGTCATAGAATTTAGCTATTGAACAAAGAATGGAGAACAGTTCATTAAATTCCCCAAATAAAGTCTTCTCTGGTCAAATTTTAACCAATTACCTACCTAATTATAAACACCTACATAGACAGCTTAATATGTTTCAGATCTTTAATATTAATGCTAGTGAGTAAAGAGATGCTCTGCCCCAGGACTATCAGAAACTGGGAAAAAACCAAGAAACACTGCAGTTTTGCAGTGGATGAAGATCACCATTGCACATTTTGCAAGAATACTGATAAACAGAACTAAAATTACTTAAGCAGTTGAATTTTACAGCACAGCACCACTTTGTAAAATGATTATCATTGTCTTTTTTCCTGAGTTTATTTAGTGCATTATTGTTCATTTTCTACTTAGACTTCTCAGCACCTTCTTTTTTAATGATTTTATAAATTTCACATGAACAAGACATTCTATTCTGAGGTGGTTTTTTGCTCCTACTCTTGTTTTTTTTAATCATCCTAGAACGATCACCGGTGATATAAAAATCTCAATATGCTGTGGTTTTGTTAAAGGTCACAGAAACACCTCAGTCCTAAGTGAGCATTGTTCTTTGTCCTATACATGTCTCATGGATCTGTGAGTGGGGCCCTTTTCCCTGTTCACAGTTCCCTCAGTGGTTGATGCTGCCAGCACAAACAAATCGATCTTGCTCACTTTCTATCCACCACAAGCTATATTTTCTCCTCCTGCAGTTTCTCCACACTAGTTAATTAAACTCCTCTCTTCTCTGTATTTGGTGGTCTCCTCACCAAGAAATATCTATCTAGCTCTCACACCTCCAAGAAGAATCAGAAATTAGTCTGATATAGACATGAGCATTTGATGATTCTTTCCTGATATATTCAGCTGGGAAAAATGAAAAATTCTGAGGAAATCAGTGTTATCCCAACTGATGTTTATATTGCATATACTTATACAACATACAGCAGAGAGGCAAAAGTAAGCCTCAATTCTGGCCTTAAGCCATGGCCAAAATAGACAATTATGAAAAATGAGATAGCTTGTAAACAAAGGTGGGGGAAAAAGCTGAGGGTGAACAAAAACAAGAGTTGATATTTGTGAGAGCAGACTGGGGGATTTAAGAGTGTCTTTCATAAAATTTCAATGGCTTCTCCAGTGCAGGAATGGATACAGACTTAGCAGGAATGGCAGAGTTGTGCAGCTGCACTGAGCAGGGCTCCCCCTTGCCCAGGCTTGACTCAGAGCAGGGGATGCTGTGTCAGGCTGTGGCTGTGGAGGACACTCAGGCACCACCTGATGTCCCTTCCTGCAGCAGCTTCACTTTGGTCCATGGATCTGAACAGACCTCTGAAGCTGGAGGAAAGCTGCAGGGCTGCATGAGTGTGCATGAGTTACCACTGCCAGAGCAGGACAGTACAGAATCACCTTTCATCATTCATGTCACTTTTTATTTCATATGCCAATGTGTTTTGAAGTTCTCAAAATGTTTCCAGGTATTCCTTTAGGGATAATATGGATATATTTATGCTACTACTTTTTGTCCAGTCCTATTATCTTAAAAAAATAGTTAGCAATATACTAAATTGAAATTGATACATTGTTCTTGAGAACTTTTTACTCCATAAGCTATCATACAAAATTTACTGAAGTGAATCATTCAGAATTTATACTGAAATCATATCTAAATACAAAACAAAACAAAACAACAAACCTGAAGATATTATCTTGGATTATTCCAATCCATCCATAGAAAGAAACATGGTATCACAGTATTTCGTGCTTATAAATTTTAACCACTAAATACTCCAATATGAGCTATTCATTAAAGCTACCACTACAATTCCAACAGTTAGCCCACTTGGGAAGTTCTAGTTCAAACAACAAGAGAGCAGCAGGTTGCTTTAACTCAACTTGTTCATCAAACAATTCCCACAGAAAACAGCAGGAAATATCTGTATTTCCTAGGGAGCAAAATCTGTCACTTCACCCAGCTCAGAATGTCACAGAAATCACCTAATCTTGTCATTAAAAAACCCACAAAATAGTTCTATGAATCACTCTCCAGAAGAGCCTCTCTCCCCATCAAGTTCAAAAGAAATCTAGCTAAGATATGGATATCTGTACTGCAGAAATCTGAAGCTGGAGGAGATTCAATCTCAGCCCATAGATAAGAAGCAATATTCTCCTTGCACTCAAGCTCCCAGCAATCTTCAGGACTGAATTTTGTCCTGTTATTTCACTGCTCTGAGGGGCTGGAGGACTTGAAATGCAGCCTCCTACATTCTGTGCTGAGCTGTGCCTTCTGCAGACCCTGGGAATTTCAGCTTTGTGCTTCTACATGCAACAGAGGCTTCAGGTCTGCTCTGCTGAAATGTGTCACATTGTGGCAGTGACCTCCAAGGCCAGAAAAGGGAACACATTCAGTTTATATCAGAACTGAATATTTGCTCATGGGGAGTACAACTTGCTGAGATTCTGTACTGGAGTTTTTCCCTGCTTTTAAATTGTTCTTTCCTATTTCCACATATACATATTTCATGGCCTGATTTGGTATCTGCATTTACAGACAACTCTCCAAGTTGTGTATTAAACTGAAAAGGAAAATTTTGTCTTCTGGGATATTGTTTGAGATCTTCATAAAATTCTTACTGCATAGCTGTCTTTTTTTCCAACATATTTATTCACAGGTCCATGTAAAAACATAGATCTTTTATTATGTAAATAAAGTCTAGAAGAAGAAAATGAGGAGGGCTGAAGCTATGTCTGGCTTCATACATCACAATGATTGATTTTTGCTATCATTAAATAGCTATTGCTAATGTTTATTTTGCAATGGAGATAGAAAATATCAGGGTAAAAAGTAATAGGTTACAGCAACCTAATGTGACATAATATGGTGTTTCTTTTTAATGAATTGATGCCATTACAACTCACTAATTTCTAGTTTCAAATAGATATTTCTGATGCTGTTATGGAAAGACAGTAATAACAGAAAACAGATTTATTGAAAAGTTACTTAATGCTTTATATTTCACAAAATCAACTCTTCCAGTAGACTGCCTACCATTTTCTTACAACATTGCATTCTATATTCCAAAAAAACCTTGATGTTTTAGAATAACTCCCATGTGGTCATTCACTGACTTTTACAATAAATTTGTCACATGAAGTTTCACCTTGTTAAAGGTAGGAATATTTTAATGGCTTGGCTATTTAATGGGCTTCAGGCAGGCACAATAATTTTATACAGAACTGCATAAAAGTCTAAAAAAAAGCCTGTTATTTCAGTGAATCCATGCTGCCTTCTGTAAGAGTGCACTGATGGAGGTTCAAGTCCCTTCTCAGCCCTAAAAAAACCAGATATTTTCCTCTCACCTTAAGTCATAAACACAAACAAAATCCCTGTGTTAGATCTGGGCCATTGCCTGGCTTTCCAGATCTGTCTACATTTAAAAGTGTGAACTGCTGCTAAGTGCAACAAAGACCAAATGTTGGTTATACCCATTCACCATCTCTGTGAATCCCCACTGAGTGAGACTATACCACCCTTCTCCTATAGAATGTCTGTGGCCTCTATCCCATCATGCTTTTATTCCTTAGCACCAGCTAAACATATAAAAAGGATTAAAAATACCCTAATAAAATCACTTCAGTTCTTACCTTGACTGACCAAGACATTCCAAGTGGGTTTCCAGAGGTCATTTCAAGCCTTAGCACAATGGCTGCAGCCAGCACCATGAGCTTGATTTTCAGAAATATCCAGCAAATAAAGCACAATAAAATAACCAGATTTCTTATGATGCAGGTATCAAAACAGATGAGTAAAATATTTATAATGCTTTTTTCATTAAAATTGTACATTTCAAGCATAATTTTCCACTTGATTTATATCTTTGCCTATTCTTTTCCAGTTTAGAAATGACTTTCAAAGGTCCCTTCCAACCCAAATTAATGTGAGATTCTGTGACAACTGCCTTGAATGATTTGCAAAGATAAATTGCTTTATAGAAATGACATCCTAAAGTAAAAGATTAAATTCAATTATATTAGAAAGCTCAAGATATTATGAAGAAAAAATACAGGCTTTCTCAGTGGACTCTTCATGAGTAATTTTTCATTACATGATTTTCAATAAGGAAACAACATCAAATCAATTCCTAAAGTATGTACTTTGTTGTACTCAAAGGACAACAATCAGATTTTTATGCCTTTAAGAGCCAATGTCAGACTAACATTGTCATATTAACCCCTGTAGTTCTTAAGAAATAAATAAAAACTCATACCAGTTTAGTTAACTTACTTTGATTTCCAGTATGTAAAATGCATGCAAGACTCAGAATGAACTGAAGTCATGACACCACAAGATTGGGGGTATTTTTGAGATCCTTTTCTGCTGAACACAGCAAAGCTTTTTGCAGACCCCCTCAGTGTCTCCACAAATGTGAATTCTTTGTGACTGCGTTCACCTACCAGCCCTTCTAAAACCCTCACTCCTTTTAGAAGCTCATTGGAGCTCTCTCCACATCAGCAACCCTTTTTAACATTTATTCCACAATTAGTATGTATCTCTGATCTCATCACACACTCCAGAGAAGCAAAGTTTCTCAAGCACAGTGAATAATTGACATTAGCTCTCACAGGTGAAACAAAACCCTGTGAGATTATTTCTGCTTAGAGCAAACTTTGCAACTTACATTTTTCTGCAGAGTCTTATCAGTTGCAACAAATGCATTATATCTTTCTACTTTAAATTAAGAAGTGCTTTCATCATTATAATTTTAGATTGAAAAAGAAAATGCTTGCAGAATAAAACATTGTTCCATAACAATGGCTAACCAACCCTGTAGCAGCCAAAGGGAGACTTATCAGTGTTGTTCATAAACATTGATACAGACAGAATGAAATTATTATCATTGTGGTCTTTATTGATTATTATATCACACAATGTGACTTCAAGTGTGACACAAAATACCTTGAAAAGTATTTCACCTCCATGTGTTTATGTCAATAGCTAGGAGAAAAATTCTTTTTCTTGACCTTTCACCACAGGCAAATCTTCCACATATTACATATTGATTTTGTGTATTTCAGAGCATCTTGAAAGATGAAAGCTTAAATGAGTTGTGATCAAAGGTTGCTTTCTTTTGATAAAAAAGAATTAGCTAAAAAAACTTCTATTAAAAAAATAAAATCACCTAAAAAAAGGAGGCATCCTACAATAGCATACACAATCCATACACACGATCTAAAGTGGGTATGAAGACATGGGAAAAGTTACCAGACTCATATCCCAGATGTAGAACTGTTCATTTTACTGCTTCTGCCTCATTAATGTAGTAGTAAAATGAGATGGGAAACATTTTTACAGCATGCAAAGGGCACACACTTTCATGCTGGATATCCAGGTTTTGTCTTCCTGCACCAGTGGGTCAAACCTGCCCAAAAGCATGTTAAATTTTAGTAACACCACCTGATTTTAGGTAATGGGAGTGAAGTTCAATTTGTCCTACTTGTCTAGGAGCTTTTTGTAGCTATTGAACTACTCCTTTGTCTGGGTTGTACATACAAACTAATAATCTATTTGGCATCAGTAGGTTTATACTCTTGAAAGTAAAAAAAGGGAAGGCCACATACACACATTACCCATTTAAAAGAATAAAAATCAGGAAACTCATTTCTGATAGGACCTCCAGAAAATATGAATATAATTTCATGATGTGTCCTAGTTTCATCCAGCCAGGACAATCCTCTTGCCTCTCAGCTTCCAGGCCTTTATTGTACCCATACTGACAACACTTTCCTCCTTCTGCAGAAAACCTTTTTTAATTTTTTTTTCTGCTTAAATTATCATTCACAATGAGTGTTGTAAAAAGACAGTTCTTGAAAACCTATAGAGAAAACACTGGTCTTGGGTTCTGTGGTCCAGACTGCATTAGGTCTGGCATTTCCTTTCTGTTTTAGAATTCTAAAAGTTTTTGTCAAGAAGTGAGTGATCTGCTCTTTAGATATTGTTGGAATACAGCATCAGTTGTTCTGCCTGACATGCAGAGGGATGTACTGAAAACACATCCTCTGTTCAGATATTCCCATTGCTCAAGCAGAAGATCCCATCACCAGGGTCTCTGGTGACCTCCCACCAGCTGTACTGATTACTGGCTCTGTGCCATCTCTAATGTAACAGATTATTTTTATTTTTTCTTAAAAACTGGTAATGTGGATGAAACAAGAAATTTGGCTAATCCCATGAAAAAAAGAGTTTTGCCTGAGCTCTAGCCAAGAGAAAAATCAAAAGGGAAACAGTGAAGCAAATAAGCTTTTCTTTAGCAATATTTTGCACAAGTGCCTCCAAAATTTTTATTTTCACCCAACACAAAAGCAAATTCCAAAACAAGTCAAGGTGAACTGCTGGGAGAAAGGAGGGCATTTAAAAAGTCTGAATTTTTACAATCTGGGACATTTTCATCTTCTTGGACAGTAAACTTGCAACTGTCAGTTTCAGTGAGGATCCCAAGAAAACCTGCCAGACCTCTCCTCTCTTTGTGGACCATAAAAATGCTCTGTGTTTGGTAACTCTATTCCTGAAAGTGATTTCATCCCAGCTCCTGCTGCAGAGAGCTCAGTGCTGAGCTGTTGCCATTGGAAGCACAGTCTAGACAAAGATAAAATTAGAAGCAAGCACTGTCCTTTTTGGAAAGCACAAAACAGTATCTAATCTCATCTCATCAGACTTGTTCTGTCTTGTCTACATTATCTAGTGACATTATAAAATGGTGGACAAGACCCTCTTTTCTTGAATTGAGGAGCAATCTAGTAAGTGCAGTCCCAAAAACAGACATGATGAAACACTTATCAGAAGAAAAAGAAAAATCTGACAAGTACAGTATTCATCACTATTCTACAAAATCTTTCTGTTTTCCCTAGCAATGTAGAATACATGTCAGATTTAGCAACAATAATTATTAACTGAGCTGACTCCAGGGGAAAATAGAAAACTTGCAATGCTACTGTACTTCAGAGACAAGCAGTAACCTGTGTGTATCATATCACAACTACATTTTACTTTGAAATGTTTTTTATTCACTTTCTGCATGGCCTTGACCCCAGTATTTTTCAGGATCCATTTTAAAAATGCAGGATTAAATTAGATTTTTTTCCCCTGATTTTGGATAGTGTCAGATTACCACATCCTTAACTAGGTTGCTCCCATGGCTAAGTTAGCTGCAGACAGAGCTATGAATGTGTTTCTGGATTTCATTCCCAGTATGTCTGTTGCCACATTGATTGCCAGAACATTTTATGACTGTGTTTTCAACTAGATTGAAAAGCCATCAACTACTAAAATATTATTCCCCTTGTATGGTATCCTTAACTAAAATTTATTTTCACTTGGCTATGCAAATAAATTAATTTCATTAAATCTTTCACAAGTCAGTTATTTTTTCCAATTGCTTCTCCTAATCACTTTCTGTGCTATTAGTAGGAAAGCAAAATGTGAGCAGCATTACCCTGTAAGGACAGAGGCTGTGACTGCCTCATGTAGCAAAGCTTCCATGCAGCCACACCAGATAACTGTGGGCACTCACAGTGAGCAGGAGCACTCAGATCTGTCAGTTATGTTTGTCCAACCCCAGCCCTGTGTGACTAAGATAAACTTGACAGCACACAGGTACAACGTTGGTGACTCACAAAGCATTATTATAATGACAAATGCTCAGAGCACAGGAAAAAAAATCACCCAGTTCACTTCCAAACTTTCCTGGTGTAAGTCTACTGATTTCAGATGAGTTCATCCTTATTTATACCCAGAAATATCACAAACACATATACCAAATGTTTGTCCCAGAATTGCCCATATTTACCCATTAGAAAGTTGTGGGAGACTATAATTTCCAGCTGTACAATCCCACCACCATGCCCCTGCTGTTTCTTCCAAGCATTACTGATAGGCATCTTTAGCCTCTGTCACCAAAGTAAACATGCATTCATTTAAAAATTACATTCAGATTAAGCTCTCATAAATTGCATTTCTTTCTCACACACTAGATTTTGATGGTATTTCCAGTTGTGTGGGAAGTGTTGGTCAGATAGGATTTCTCTGAACTCTCAAGATCCCAGCTTAGGTAACTTTCAGAAACCCAAATTGTGTTTTACACAATATGTGTCCTTTTACCATAGTAGTTATTATGTTTGGATTAAACATGCAAGAGTTGAAGAACTGCAGTGTTTTCCAAGCAACTTCCATGCAGCTTCAATATACTGAGCAGGAGAGATGCAGAAAGATGATATTACCAAAACAAATATTGTTGTTTAAGGCACAGAAATACAGGAGTAAAATTAACTTCAACAGTTTCAGGTCTATGCTGTTCAAGAACACTGTTCTAAATTAAATTTAATGAGACTCAAAAGTGGCCCAAAAGAAGAAATGGCAAATGTATAGTCAAAGATACAAGGATTTGGATATTTCAAGCCAACATCCAATTCTAAGACAATTATTCCCATTACAGCTGAGCTATTTTAGAGATGATGTAACAGATTAGAAAGTACCTATGTTTTAGCTTTGCTTTTTCTCATTTTCCTAAAAAAAGCAAACAGCATATATCACACTCCCTGTTTGTCTATCTTCATTTGTCAGTCCTTCATTCTCCCTGCAATCACTTTTCAATTCACTGGACCATTTTAACCAAATTTGATGAGGTTAAGGTTTTGCAAATTTAACTTTCAACTCTGTGAACTCTAATGACTGACTGGAGAACTGCATCCAGTTAATGCCCTGACAGAGGAGAGCAGGGAGAATTCAAATTTTAGCTGCTCTGCTCATTTCACTCATCAGCTAAAGGGCAATAATCAGATGATCAGTCAACCACGAGTAGTTCCAAAGGCACCACGGCATGTGCTGCTTGTTGACAGCCAAAAGCACAAAGAAAAGCATTTAGGGGATTAGTGAGAGACCAGACAGATTTTAAGGGAGGTTGCAAGACATAAAACTGTAGGCAACCAGTCATTAATCCTTCTGGAAGGATTTTCAACTTATTTTTAGTTTGATTGTTAGTTGTTTTGGTTGTTTGGGGCTTTTTTAATAAGTATCTACAATCTGTTTTTTGTATGTGGAAAACAAATCACAAAAAATTTCTCATCCACATATAGATTTTCTTCCTGTTTCTCCCTCACTTAAGGAAATCTGTGGGTCAGTTGCCACTTTTTAGGAAGATTAAATGCAGTGATTTTTATCTGCCTTTAGCTCATTTCTTTGGGCAAGCTAGTGAAGTTCACCAGGCAAAACAAAAATCATAATGGAACTCAATTAACAGCAGTCATCTCTCCATAAGACAGCCCTTTTCATACATTCTGGGTGAAGATTTTTTCTTGACTTCTTTTAATATGGGTACCATTATTCTGTTTGGGACCCTTTATTGTTCCATCTTCTATAATTAATAGAACATAGATACTTCCTATTATAAGCTTTCTTTTTCTGAAGAAATGCATAAATGTCACCAAACTGGATAAAGAGAAGTGGTCATCATCTTTTGCAATGTGTTACATCAGAGCTGTTCATTGCATTGGCTTTATGCAAAACCCTTAGAACTATTTCCAGACTGTATTCATTATAGGAAAAGCTTATCTAAGGAAGGAAAAAAAACCAAAAACCCAACAAACCAAAAACAGTGTTACACGACACTGCTCTTGTTTTTGCTCATGTTTCAAATGAGAAAAGGCCTTTATGAGTCCCTTTCCATTCTCCTCTCCTCCCTCTTAAATAATTTTGGAATTCACTGGTATTTGATAGAGCCCAAAAACACCAAAGAAAATTGGTTTCCTCTGATAATCAATTGCCAGGAATAGAGGAGAAAGCAAAACCAGTGCTCTGAAGGACTGAAGATTGGGAAAATTCATCAGCTGCAGTTTGACACAATCCAGGTAATTCAGGAGGCACAGATACAGACAGAGTACACTGGAGACACAGCCATGTGCTTTATGTAATGAGAGGGAAAACCCCTATCTCACAAAACTTAAAGTTCTTAAAAAGAATCAACAAACAGGAATGAATAAAAAAGGGAGATGCAAGTTTCTGCAGAACAGCTCTGCAGGACATTAAGTAGCCCTGAAATAAGACACAAGGCATTTACCCTGGGATATGTATACACAGATTGAAAACAGTAGTAAACAGTTTTTGCAGCACAAAGAAGTCACCAGTGAAGTTTCATAATCTAAATTAATTCCACACCATTTCTGCACATTGGCAAATAGGGGGGTGACTGACCAGCTGCCCCAGCCACTCATCACTGCCCCTCCTCAACAGGACAGAGGGAGCAAAAATGAAAAGGCTTGTGGGCCAAAACAAAGGCAGGGAGGTCACTTACATTTGCAAAAAAAAAAAATTCAATTTCGGGAATACTGATTTAATTCATTGGCAATTTAAAGAGATTAAAAAAAAAACCCCAACAAATTTCACATACTTAATGATCCAGACTGTCCATAACTCTTGCATGAACAAAAGTTTTGAATTTTTGATCACAAAGCCATTAGCTGACAAAAGCATTAGCTGACTGCCCAAAAAATTCAGTGAGCAGGGAGAGATGGAGGAAAGGAAGACAAAAGGAATACGAAAAGGAAGGAATACAAAAACAAGACATCTTGTGCACTGACATA
Source organism: Peucedramus taeniatus (assembly GCA_013400575.1). NCBI lineage: Eukaryota > Metazoa > Chordata > Aves > Passeriformes > Fringillidae > Peucedramus > Peucedramus taeniatus. The sequence goes on from WBNO01024427.1 coordinate 175,993, forward strand.
ACTCCAGTGTGACATGGAAAAAGGCAAAGACAGTCAGCTCAAACAAATAGGGAGAGCCCCAGAGAGATGTGTAAGCCATGATTACCCTGAACAGGAATCATTCTAAGATGTCACTGGCTGTGGGACAGAGAGGTGGTGGCTGCTTTGGACACGGGCACTCAGTGTGTGAAACCTCCTGCCACAGCACTCCAAGAGCTCCCACAGCCCCAAGAGGAGACAGAGTGAATTAATGAAGGCAAACACACCAAACTAACTGTACAGTCACCCCACCTTCCTCTGAGCTACAGAGTGCTCAGTTGCCATCCTATGTCACAGATATTTGGGTTTGGTCACTGTCATAGACAGGGTACTGGACCCAATAAACCTGGGGCTGGACCACACAGGGCAAATTTTATATCTTTTATGTGTGTTCCTGTTCTTCAGATCTGGGTGAACTGAGACTATTAATTATCCTTTTTCTTTTGCTTTGTTTGTCCAGTCCTACACACATTATCATGCCTGAACTGTCTTAATTCCCACAAAATCTCCTATCTTATTATCTTCTACATAACAGAACTAAATTAACAGGGAAAAACTACAGAAAATGACATCTGCACTCTCATTACTGAGTGTGCTAGCTATAGATGTCACTTATTTCACATTTGTTCAAAGGATGCATTTGTTCTTTGTAGGTTTTTCAGAGAAATGAGAAAAATAATCATCTGTCTATCCAGATGGTGATGACAGTAGAACAATTTAGCATATCTTTCTGTTTCTCTAGGAGATTATGTGATTTCATACAATAACATATTTGGAAGAAGCTTAACCACAGGTAATTCTTGACTGAAACACAATAAAAACAGATTTGTTTTTAGCCAAGTATACAAAAATGCCATAAAGGGGTTTTGAAATCTTAAAAAGTTTACCAATAGTAACTGGGGAAGGAGTTGAAATTTTGTATGTGTATTTGTACATTTATGCAAACTCAAACAAGGGCCACAGAAATGGACCAGAAGTAAAGCAGCAATACACAGACAAGTTTTCTATACAAATAAATAACACAGAAAGGTGATGAATTTTCTGGAAAGCCATAATTGTCTTAACAGCAGTTCTGCACATCTACACATCTTTCAGTATAAGAATCACTTAAAACCTACATCATAGTACTTAAGGAATGATATAGACTGTGACTGTATATTTTTATCATCTCCTTTAGGCATCACATATACATCTATTTCCAGTGATTTCAGCAGAATTTTGACTGCAACCACACTAACTGATTATACCATAAAGATCTGCATTCATCCCAAAGGAAAAAAAAATTGCCTCCTGAGCTGTGTTTTTCTTGTTCTCAATTTGTAGTTTCTAATACATTAATACAAAATTATACCTAGTTTTAAAAAAACTAATGTAAACATCTTGCAAATAAAATATATATTACCATCTTCAACAATTCACATAGGGTTGGGAGACTACAAAAGAATTCTATTTTTATTCAGTTCATGTAGTCAGCAGTAGAAAACTACACAGCTATGCTCAAGGAAGTTCCTGCAAGTTCATATAGTGCTTTAATGGGATATCCCAGAGGATATAGGTTCAGTGACACATTTCAGCAGACACTTTGACCCACTGTAACCACCCAGAAGCATTATCCAAGAAGAACAGTTGAATTCTGCACAGTTGTAACACCATGCAGCTCATATCCTCTTTTTTCCTCATTAACATAGCTCTGAATAGCTGAGGATCCAACTTGGGCTGTGAGCACACTAATAAATATTTGATTCAACCTTATGCACCTTCAGATAGAAAGCCAGGAATTATCAGTGCAACTACTTTAAACTAGTTAAGGCTTAAAAAAAATCCAACAGCTATCATTCATTTTCTTTTCCATTGTCTTCTATTTTGTTAATTCTAACAAAACCAAAGATGTCAATTAGTAGGAAAACAAAACCAAAACCCAACAAACCATGTGATACTAGAAGTTTGTGTTTCTATCAGAACACTGAAGAAGTGGTATCCATATTTACTGTTACCTATTTAAGCTTTCCAGACTAGTCAGCACAGCTCCATTTTGACGAGTGGGCTTTTTTCCATGACAAATGTACCCACATTCAGCATAGTAACTTGTCTTGCTATAAAGAATTGCTGAACTAAGCTTGTACATTCAGAACACATAAAAAAGCCAATTGAAAAAAGAAAACTACAAATGAGAAGTGTGAGGAAAAAGATCATAAATAATGAAGTAGATTACTTTACTTAAGAAGTCATTCTCCTTCATAACACTCCACTCATAAAAACGAGGATTTAAAACACTACTAGTGACACTGTTAATGCATAAGGATAAAAATGTTATTTCCAAAGCCTTCCTTGTACTGTGACTCAGGTTTATTGAGAAATAAAAGGTCTAATAATCTCTTTCATTAACTCCTTTCTGTATCACATTTTTAAATACTGTTGAAAATGAAAACTGTAACTCGAGTGACCAAAGTGACTTTGTGCTGCGTTCAGCAGCTGAAGGCAGACATTGTACAGGATTTTGAATGCTGTAGAGTACCATGGCAAAAAGAAGCATGAGCTTGCTGCATGCACTGCTTGGGGTAACTGCCTGAAAACAAGAGATCTGTGGTTATCTGAGCATCAGGACAGCGGGCAGCAGTAATAAGGTACAAGATGTTATCCTGAAGGGAGTGATCAAAACATCACTGTTCAGGGACAGTGTAATTCCTTGTGACATCTGTGCTAAAATTACATTTCCATGCTACGATATACACTAGATCTGATTTAATACTTTCAAATGCATTTCACATAAGAGTGGCTCAAAGTCTCAGAGAGACAATTTTGCCTGGCGCTGCCAAGGTCCCTTTTTGAGGAACCAGAGCAACTGGGAGAATGATTCCCTTCATTAAGTTCTGCTCCATTTCCTTAGAAAAGCTAAATGCCAACAACAAAAATAGTGGCATATGGTAACAACATTTTAATCTGCATATTTTTGTTCTCTGCTTTTGGTCTCTTGCTTTCTATTTTATTACCTACATACTCCCAGTGTAGAGTGATTCATCAGCACTGTTCTAAAATGGTGAAGTGACACTAAGAGTTACCTAAGATTAAATCAGAACAGTTCCTCATCCATTTCTTTGTTACCTCCTTGTCTTGCCAGCAGTGCAGTAAGACAGACATAAAGATGTATTTGGAAATCAAAATAAAAATCACTTATCAAAATATTAAACCACAGGATGGCAGCTGACAAGAGAAACCATGAAATCCTACCCATGCTGCATTATTCATCAGTTTCCAAATGCATGTATCCAGCCATCATTCAAATACTTCTACAGTAAAACTTACAATTCTTTCTCCACCACAAATCCAGGAGACATTCATGAGACAATGTCACATCACATGTCACAACTGAGACAGCCACGATACACAGAGTGTCACCAAACAATTTCAGAACGCTTCAACCCATACAGAGGAACACCATACCATGTCAGAAGGCTGCAAGAATCTGCCCTTCTTGTTCTTTAGCCCAACATTTTATCCCCTCATGTTGATGCATTGCCCCTGTGTGCCCTCTGTACCCTTTGGTGGTTGGTCAGTGCACCATGGCTCATTTCCTTCAATATTATTCACCTGAACAACACAGCTGCACCCACTGGGGATGAGACTGGGCTGCAGCCCCATCCCAATCACCACAACCTGTGTGCCTACAAGACAGGACCAGTGCCTCACTGGGAACAGAAGGGAAACACTGCCTTCATTCACAGATTGGTGGTTGCCTCTTGGCTCTGCACTGTGCCCCACTGCTCAGTCTCCCAGAGCACAGGGTCACTGCCTATGCTCTAGGAAGAAGCCATTAGCAGTGACTCTCATATTTAAGAATGCTGCAAATACCATCCACACTTCAACACTGAACACATAAATGCTGTAAAACCAGTCAGCTCTCCAGCTTAGCCATAGCCTTAAACAAGGCCATTTCACCACTTCTCCTGTTGAGAGCATAAAAATTATGTTCATCATATTTTTTAAGGCTTTATTTGAACTTTAAAAGATCAGGAAGTTGTCCACAAACATACTTTTTTTTTCCAAAAGGAAAATATATTTTTCCATTAAATAGTTTTACTTTCTCAAGTCCATTCCAACAATAGATACATCAGCTGATGACAAAAGTACAAAAGAAAATTCCCATTTTGATGCCTGCTAAGGACACCACGCTGGCAGAACACGAGGAAAGCAGAGTCAGTTACACAGTGGGGACATTCTCAGGCAGTACATGGAACGTGTCAGGGTACTGAGAATGGCTCTAACTGGTGCAAACCCACCAGTTCCCCTGGTGCTAACCCTAAATCAGAGTACTGAGATTGGCTCTAACTGGTGCAAACCCACCAGTTCTCTTGGTGCTAACCCTAAATCAGAGTACTGAGAATGGCTCTAACTGGTGCAAACCCCCCAGTTCCCCTGATGCTAACCCTAAATCAGAGTACTGAGATTGGCTCTAACTGGTGCAAACCCACCAGTTCTCTTGGTGCTAACCCTAAATCAGAATACTGAGAATGGCTCTAAATGGTGCAAACCCCCCAGTTCCCTTGGTGCCAACCCTAAGCATGCCCTTCTGAGGCACCTGGCATCCAGCACTCTCTGTGCCTTTTTCAGTGCAGAAACAGCAACAGTTAGAGGTGCTTACACAAACAGCTTTTTGCAGTCCTCCTGTCCATCTTTGTAGCTGCTAAAACAGAGCAGTAAATAGAATTATCTTATAAAATACACATATGACATGAAGCTAAGCACATGAAAATTACACACATGAACAAGAAAAGTAACAATACCAAGGATATCAAAAATGTAACCTCATTTTCATGTATTTCCAATAAGCCTGTGTAGTAGTTTATTGCATTTCCTCTCTCAGTAATTAGTGTCCTATAGGGATCTGTTTCACTGCAAAAAATTGAATAAACCATGAAAAGATTAAATGTAATTATCATTATTTCCATTTCTGGGGCAAGGCCTTTTCATAAATAATTATGTCGCAGTGTAAAACTGGAGGCTTTATACAGTTGCCCTATCATTCATAATAATGAGTAGGATAATAAGCCACAAGCCAAATCTTCACGTTCTCATTAGATAGAGAAGATTAATTAGGACTTTAACCAGAAATGCCACTAACCATGATGCCTACTTAGGTAATTAAAGCACTGAGGATATTGAGGCTTATGTTGTCTTCCAAATCTGCAAATAGCATGATGCTGACAAATTTGCATTGTATAAAACCATATGGTCTTCAAATAAAATAAGAAGAATTGATTTGTGTCTGTCAGGCCTTCATAAAAAAATCACTTTAGCGTCAAACAACCAAATTTTCTTCTCACCCTGTTCTCAACTAATGTTGTGGAATTCAAAGTGGCACCTTCAATGTAAAACTACTGGCCAAGACCTCTGCCAATGTGACAAAGACTCATTTCTACATGAAAGCCAGAAGGACCTTTGCCCTCAGCTGGATGAGGTTAATGAATTGACTCACTGCCAAGATGCTGACTCAGAGAAGCCAATGGCATTAACTTCCATCTCTTATTCATTAAATTTTCAGAAGGACTAATTTTGGATGGAATGGTCTTTTCCTGTATTTTATCCTTGAAGGAGCTGCCTGCAAATACCTGAGAGGCTGTTTTTGCCATATCTCTCTTTGGAAAGTTACTTTTTCTTCAATCCTCCCCACAAGCAATGCACACACCAGGCTGAACAGCTGCTGTGTTGAAAATACCATTTACCATACTGACAAAATGATACCAGTCTCCCATTCCTTCATCTTCCTTTGTTCACCTGCTGACTCTCCTCATCTTTTTCAACCTAAAGGCTATATGAAATGTCTCCTGTTCTAGTTCTAATTCTGTATAAAATATAGGCCATGCTTATAGCTCATGGGTACTACTCATATGCAAATAATGTACATTAGTAATAATAAAGTCATGGCTGAGGTCAAATCTCTTTGGGTATCTTAAGAATATTTCACTGATGTGGGGAGATAAATATTTATGAACATGTTGAAGAACAAAAGGAGAAAGAACTGTTCTGTCATCTAATGGCTCACAAGAAGAAGTAGAAGTTTAGGGATCTATTTGCAAGAACCCCTACTAAAACACTCCTAGTTTCAGCTTAATGACTGTTTAGGAACTGAAAAGCTTATCAATAAAAAGTCTACCCCAAAAAGAGTTGGAGGTTTTTTTTGTTTTGGTTTTTTTTTGGTTTTTTTTTTTTTTTTTTTTTTTTTTTAATAGACTGTTTATTCTCCAAACGTGTTCTTTCCTCAGACTAAGTCACTCACGAAGAACACAATAAAAAAAAAAACCCAAACAATTAAACTTCCCTTTTGGTAGGCAAATTCCCCATTATCACAACATTCTCAAAAGGCGTTAGTGAGCACATTCTGACCTCTGTATAGAACAAGGTTCAACATGAAAAAAAGATATCTTAGAAGACTCTTAAAAGCACTTTAAGCTTCAGTTTTACTTTTCATTCTGGATTCTTTGGCCAATTTTGCTGAAATGCACCCAAAAAGGTATTGGCTTTTGTTTGTTTGTTTTTAATGTATTGACAAAATACTACATCAACCAAAACATACAGCCAAAAAAGGGAAAAAACTGAAAAGAAACCCAAATCTCTTTCTGGTAGAGAATGTGGAAGGTTCTCAACCATGAGACACAGAACTAGAAGTAAATTGCAATTGCCTCGTTCTAAACAGCCCATGAAATTATATTTCATGAAATGTAACAAAAAGGTTTTAGAACTATTCCCCATTTGTGTTCAAAGTATGATTCACGAAGAGTGAAAATGATCTTGTGTGGTTTATTCTAGCAGAGGAGAATATTGCTAACATTCTTTTTCAAGTTGCATCTGGGAACTTATTTTCTTTTGTTTTAAAATATAACTTTTTTTGACAATCACATGCTCTGCAAGAGCAGTGGAGATAAAAAGGCTCTATCTCTGAGAGGAGACCAACTCTCAAATTCTGTCTTTCCTTTCACAACTAAATTTTCCAAGAGAGAATGATTTAAATCAACAGATATCTTGGTACAGAAGTTCCATGTAGTCTGAAGCAAAGTTCTCTGCAGCTGTGCCAGCAACATTCTCTGTGGAAACTTGGCCACAGGTAGTCCAGAGAAAGGACTGGAGCAAAGAAGGATCACAAGTCAATGTGAGCAGAGCAAGAAGAGGCATCAGACAAAAGCTAAAACAATTGATATATATTTGTCACTAGAATAGCTGACACAGGACATGCTCTTCTTGAGAAGAGAATGCTCTTTCTCAAATCTGAGTTTTGCAGGACTTCAATAAGGGTGCTGAACTGAGAAAAAATTCTAGACCAGATTAGAACCCCCCTTTTTTTAAGGAATTGGAATCCCTTTGTAGGATCCAGCTGGGATCATCACACCATGGGTCATTCTTGTTTCTGACTGATCACTTGATCTATCCCCTTTACACTTGTTTTAATCTCCAGTCCTTGTTTGAAGAAAATTATCTAGTTAGGTTCTCTCTCTCTCCTCTTTATATTGCCATGTTATTAGCTTTTAGAGGGATATATTTTCTGCCTTAATAGTGGCAGAAAATAGTCTGTAATAATAGTGGGCATTCCAGACAGGCATGGGAAACCAATAAGCCAAATTATCAGGCAGGAAAGACTAAGGAGAAGACAATTAATGATCAGTTACTGTCTTGTAAATTCTATTTCCTGGATAAGAGTCAACAGGAATTGGATATTCTTGTGACTTCTAAACTAAATTCAGGATAGCACCCTCCAGCTCAGGGCACAGAGATCAATAGTTCTGGCTTTGTCACTGTGCTGTGAGCACAGCTTTAGTCAGCAGCAGCTCAACAAGTCCTCTGATGGGAAAAAGATAATTTAAAAATTATGAAAACTGCAGTCCCAATTATCACAAAGCAACAAATGTAATTTTGGTTTTTTATTTAAAAAGATTCCTAGATTGAATAATGTTGTCCACTAATGTTGCCTTGTTGACTCTGCTATGCTTTGTAATTTAGTAAACTGGCACCAATGTCATATCCTAAGTGTATTTCACATGCTGTTAGGCATAATAATGCATATGGTATGCTTCATTTAAACAATCAGATACACCTATTACTAGTCATTTATTTTGCTTTTTGTTATTGATTGCTTTTTATTTCACTGGATGAGATAAATTAATCCTGCTGACAACTTTCTTGCAAGATCATCAATTAGAAATTTTCAGTCAAGCAGCACATATTAGATGCTTTTTACTGGAAGAACACTTCCAGTAAAGTGATTTGCTATTCTCTAAAAAGTCCACCCAGTATCACAGATTCTCAGACAGAGTTGTGCTAAACTCAGAGAACTTACAGCTGAATGTCCTAAAGCAGTAAGAGATCTCCTCCTGTTCTCTAATTCATTTTGCATGCTTCCTTGACATTTATATCATCTCTAGGCTCTTCATCTATTTCCTGTTTTCTTGCCTTTTTTCTTAGTCCAGTCACCATTATAGAATTTTAGAAGAGGTGGATGTTAAGACCTTATTCTTGCATTAATGCATGAGCATTAATTAGCCTCACATTAAAAAACACTAACTGCAATCACATTCTTGAAAAACAGAAAATAGCCCTTGTCTGTAGTCCCATCATGTGTAAGGCTTTCTAAATTTCTATTTCATTAAAAATATAGCTCAGTTTCAATCACTGAATTGAAGAGACAGTATTTAAATGTGACTAAACATCTGACTCCTGTTTTGGTCACATGAGAACAGCACTCAGGAAGCCTGTACTTGCTGTCTACCTCCCTTGGATTAATAACTCCACCAGACAGCCCAAAACAACAAGCTCCAGGTCAAAAGTGAGTAATAGTGTCACACTTCAGATGCAGCAGTGTGTCATACTGCTGATTGTGGAGGCCTGAAGCCACTCCTCATTAAAAGGAGAAGCAAAGTATCCACCCTTTCTTAAACCTGCACATGTATATGCAAACCTGCAAGGATATGACTGAGGGAGTTCTGCCTGAAACAGAAAATATTCTTTCTACCTCTCAATAAATAACAAAGATACATTATTTCAGAAAAATGTTTAGCTCTGTCAATAGTCCACATCATAAGTCTATAAAATCTTTCATCTATTATAAACTTGTTTAATAATCTTGTCATCTACTTCACTGCTTATTAGTTGAATGGAAATGTCTCTGAGCCACAGGGCACATGAGATATCTGATTTCTGTATGCATTATGCATATGCAGAAGCAGCTGAGAGCTGTAAATTTTCCTATTTGGGGACTCTAATGGGCTATTTAAAGAAAAGCAGTTAGGGCTGACTCCTGTAAAATGGAATTACAGCTACCTTAAAAAGGGTTCCACATGTAAAGGTGCACCAGCCCAGCTTCCAAAGTGCCATGCTTTAAACCTACATTACCAGAATTCCTAATGTAGAGTGAGATGAAAGCAAATTACATTTATATGTGGACTCACAGATTTATTTGATTTTCAAGGTGTGGGAAAAAAAAAACAAAATAGAGAGCAATAGAATGTTTTAGGTTTGCATTTCCTTTTTAGTTCAGATCAACTTTCAAAGGTCACAAATAAATGAAAAGAGACAGAATAAAAGTGAGCAGAATGAGGAAGATGAATCAGTTGAAAACCCCCTGAAAAGATGAGTAAAGCTTTTCATTTTGAAAGCATTGAATCAAAACCATATATAATGACCCTATTGATAGAGTATTATATTGGGAGAACAATAAAAGAGATAACATCAATGAAAATATATAGTAGTTCATATCCAAAGTGTCTATTCAATTAGGGCAAAAATCCCTTATTCACCAAGGGTTGACAGACCTCATGCAACCAAGACATCATCTCTGTAATCACCCCAAGCAGATTGTCCTTTAACAAGGATATTTCCTGTTTCAATATTAAAAACACTGTTGAAATATTAAAAATTCTACCTATAAGCAAATGAGAAAACATAAAATTAAGTCAATATCTAATTAAATACAAGGTAGGATGTAATGGGGGGGTGAGGAGAAAAGAGGAAATTACACGACTGTAGAGGAGAGAAAATGAGGACTAGATAGGATTGACCAATTTTATTTAAAACACTGACAGAGTGTTATCTAACATTTCTTATTAATATAGATAACTGTAAGGAACTTAATTCAGCATAAAAGTTTAAGAAAATGAGTTTAGTACAGGGACAAAAGAAAATTAACACTGTTTAGCACCAGTAAAGCTCTCTGTCAAAATGCAAAGACTGAACCATTTATTATAAGTATAGATGAAAGTGAAATTCCAATCCAATTCAATCCAAATACAAAATCTTTCTTGATTCCACTGCTGAAGTGGAAAGACAAACATAACAATAAGGCAAAAGCTGGCACTTGGGTTCAGCATTCAGGATCTGTACATCAGTTTCTTCTGAAGTCCTGCAGTTGAGTGAGTTCTTTCAGAGATCCATAGTCACCAGAGTCATCATGGATGGAAGTTAGGATGTAATTTATCAGTTCTTGTGACAAGTATTGCAAAGCAAATACTCATTTATTATTAGCCTACTGTTTAAACAACTTTCAAAGCACTTAAAAATCCTCCTGCCATGGCTGTTCTATGACCCTGAAATAATTAATGATTTTTTTTCATCTGAAAGTCAAATAACCAACCAGCCACATTAAACATGGATACTTAAGAATAATGTGTATTAAAAGCACATAAGAACTGAATTCAGACCTTTTTTATACAAAGATATTTTCCAAATGCCACGTGATATAAACTTTGTTCCTAGGTTTCAATGCCAGAATGCTGCTTCTGATGCATACTCTAGATCTCTGAGTATTCCTAGGAAAACCAAAAAGGAGGGGCAGAGATATAACACCCACTTTATTTGCCACTTTCAAGGCAAAATTACTCAATAACATTAGCACCAGATTGGAAATGAGTTTAATAAGTCAGGAAGGACAAGGTTATTTTTGACAAATAGAAAAGATAGAACAGTTTACAAAAGAAAATACTGCATACTACACACAAAATGCACATAGGCCTTTATGGTGGGTAAGACACATTTAGTTGGGTTTTTTTTTCAATATTTTCTTTATATTGTAAACTCCATTACAAAGGCTGGAAGATCTGGCTCAATAATACACCATAAAAATTCCTGATTATCTGCAAGTGTTGCCTTCAAACTTTCCTTCATTACCAGGCACGAGCCACAAACACATGATTGGGAACTCTCTCATCCAAATATTGTTTGAATGCAAGAATTTGTCTGGTCTCATAGCTGACATTTTTTATTACTGTTGCTTTTTCTGGAGCAAAAATGGCCATTTGTTTAGTCTGGTCCCTATTAGACCTTTCAAAAGTTTAGGAGAAAAATTGAGTTCAGGACATGAAACACTATTTTTGTGGCAATGCTGAACATTTTGAACCAGATATATTCTACACAGTGTACAGACAGCAGGAACACTCAGTTTTGCTTACCTTTTCCAACTACTGCATAATAATAACAACCCAATTTTCTGATCTGGATCCTACAGGAATTTTTTTTTCCTTTAGACTACTTCTCTAAGTCCCTGTCTGACTCATCACATAACGTATATCAGAGGCCTGTCTGTCTTCTCAAATTAAGTTGAAAGGCTACTGAAGAGAGAATGATAAAACCAGTATTTTCCACTCGCAAAATAATTCAGGTTGTATTATATGTTTACCATCCAAACTTTTCTTTCCACTTTTTACCATGTGGTCACTTTTCTAAAGAACAGATGGTTTCTCTTCCATAACTTTCTTTTCATATACAGACCTGTTAAATGAGTATCTAAGAAAAATAGATTCCAGTTAATCCTTCAAGATCTGAAAATACTATTAATAATCATTAGGTTGTAGATCCTCACATAGGATAAAGCCCCAGAAGAGCAAGACTTTTCAAAGAACTACAGGAGACAGCCTTTGCCCTAACAAAAGGCCAGGAGAACAGATGAAAAACAAAGCACCCTCTGAAAGCTGTTTACTTAAGGATGCAAGACCATGAACATGACCAGCATAAAAATCAAGTTGTGTTTCTTCAGGGGATGGTAAGGAAGCAGGAACTGCTTTGGATTTTTTTGGGTAGTGCACCTGCAGAGGAACAATCACAACAGAACAGCCTCAGAAAAATTAGTTCAGCATTTTGCTGTTGTCTCTACAATTACTTTCTATCTCTTTGGTGCCCCTTGAACAATCAGGAGACAAGTTTCAGGGAACTGCTCTTGCCAGAAAAATAGAGGCAATTTGTAAGCAGAGTTCCAGGTATTTTCTCCCTTTTTTCACATTGTACACTCCCCTGAGAAATCCTTGAGAATCCTCCTGTCCTTGTATCCCTATGTATACCTCTCTCCTTCCATCACAGTTACCTCTCCATATTCAGTCCCAATAACAAGAGGAGGCTCGTGCCAGCTTTGACCTCCCAGCTCCTCTATTTTGACTGTTTTGACTACAGCTTAGCTTAACACAGAGAAACTTTTTCCCAGCAAAATCATCCTCCATGTCCTGGGACAAAAATAGCAACACTGACCACACCAGGTTTTCTGCCGTGGGCTAAATCAAACTACAGGTCCTTAAACCACAGGTCATTTTTACCCTTTGTGCCTCCTTTTCCAGCTGTGCTGGCAGGTACCCAATCCACTGCCCTGAGCTGGATCCCCTCCTCTCAGAAAAGATGCCTTCAGTGCAAGTGAGTCCTAAAGAGCCCCAGCTCAGCAGGTTTTTTTGTTTGGTTTATGTTTGTGTTGGTTCTTTTTTGTTATTGTTATAGGGATTTTGGGTTTTGGTGTTTTTTTTTTTTGTTTTTTTTTTTTTTTTTTCAGGGGGGATGTTGTTTTCCCTTTTCTCCTTGTTTCACTTTTAACTATGTATTAACTTGGCTCAGACTCAAGACCTGAGCTTTATATTCTCCAAAAATAGATCTTTTCTATAAAACAAGAGCAATTATCACCTCTGGAGAAGTCTAGGACTAGAATTCAATTAATGAAATCCATACTAAACAGTATGGATTTTTTTCTTGGTAAGGTGAATCACATGACAGAACCATGCTGTCAAATAGAAGGACTCAGGACATTTACACATAAAACTGACTAATAATAAATACTGCTTCAGTTTCATGTTCTGAGGCCAGCAGTGAGAGCTGGAATTCCAATTGCTTATATCCTGAATTCCATATTTCAATGTATTTTAGCTGATGCCACTTAACATTGTACTCTTAATTTCCATTCCACAGAACTCTCCTAATTTTCAGCAATTCGCTGATCCAATTTGGTCAAGCATTTCAAATTTTAGAATTCACACAAATAACAAAGCAAAATATGTGCTTACATCATATTTTTTCTTAAAATATACTCCAAAAGAGAATATTGGGTACTTTGAAGCATCTTGTAGAGGTTCACTGAGTGGATGAATGTCTTACTAAGAAGCTTTAGCTGAGACTACATCTAGAAACTGAAACATTTTATTGAAAGCAAGAGTAAAATATGTGCTGTTGATACTTATGTTTCAGACTCAGACCTAAGGCTGAAAAGCTGTAAGAAGGTGTGATGGAAAATGCTTTGAGCACAGAGTGAAACCACCATGTTTGAAAAGCCACCTCCATGCCAGCCTTGGCTGCTCACCCATACAAGGCATGTGCTTGTCTCAAAAGGACAAATCTAATTGACCCAGAAGGATTCACGGCCCGAACACGACACCAGTCAGGTGTTGGACATATAAAAATTAAAAAAGTTATGAGACCTCACTGGAATAATTAAAGTAATTTGAACACACTCTTTTCAGTTGCAACTTACTGGTATTTTTAGCCTACAGAAATTCCATTTTAGTGCACCTTTATACAGAATCTTCCTGCAATGACATGCAGCAGGCTCCAGTCAGAGAACACATTCAGAAATCTTCCCTTCACCACAATATTCTTGCTTAACCATCTCAAAAGAGAATAAAATAACCTTTGATAGATATGAAATTGTTCAGTTTTCGATTTAAAGCAATATCTGGGAAACATCAGGAGGTCATGTATTCCATTCGTAATATATAAAGTTTTACATCTTCCCAGAGGCACTGGAGAGCATGCATAATTCACAAGGAAGATATATTCAATAAAATGTTCAAAACATTTTGCAAACAGCACACAGCAAATAAGACTTTATTTGGTCCTTTTGTGTTATGCTCTCTTTCCCCTTGAAAATACTCTTCTCTGTATAATTCTTGATCCAATATTTCTGAGGTGTTATTGTTGTTCTGCTACCTTCCCTAAGTAAATTACATATAAAGAATATCAGAGGATGCTTACTTACAGCTACAATCTCAGCAAGAAATATATGCAACGAATTCACTGCTGAGAGATTTGTGTGATTCTAATCAGAAAATGTCATAATAAAATGTTTACAATGGAAAATGAAAAATCTTAGGTTTTTCAGGGCTGCAGGATGGGACATTTGCCACTTGGCATAGCAAAATTTTTATGAATGTTTATGAATTATTCTACTGGAAAATGAAAGATGGGCTATAATAGTTTTTGTGTATATGTCACTATTCCCAGACACCCTATGATGGAACTATTCATGTATAACAGTTCATACAGCAGAGCTGGAGCTTTTCCTGCCTCGGTAGATGCTGGAGTTTTCAGAGCCAGACATTTGCTAATGCCCATTGGTATGCATCTGAATCTAGACATTGTCCAACTTCAGGGAGACAGAGCAGAGAGAAAATGGAGTTTAAAAAGAAATACATTAGATATCTAAAACAAAACAAAAACCAGTCAAACCCTCTCCTCCCCACAAAAATAAAAAACAACAACAAAAAAAAAAAAAAAAACAACAAAAAAAAACCAAAAAACCAAAAAAAAAAAAAAAAGCCCCAAAAAAACCAAAACAGAACAAAAAAATAAAAAATCCAACAAAAACCAGCTAAAATGGAGTTTAAGACATCTCCATACAGCTCATTGTTCATGCATTGCAACTCATAAGCATCGACAACAGACATAACCCCATTACACATTCCCCACAGCAGTCAGGGCACCTTCAAAACACAGAGGGTGGCAAATCAAAAACTTAAACAAAACAAAACCACAGAAGAAGAAAAAAGTCTCTTCTGTGCTGCCACCTGTTGCAAACCCTACCAGCAGCAGTGGGGCAGGAGCAGTCATGGCCCACAAGGGAGAGGGGAAGGGAGTTCAGCAGCACTCACATGTTGGAGGAGTTTCTGCTCCAGAGGGTGCTCTGGCTGAGCTCTGACTCACAAATTCCTCCAGAGCCACTGGCTGCCATGCCCCTTACTAAACCTCTCTGTTCTGCTGGATCATTAAGCCATGGATAGCCTTCTGCTCTGTAAGATAAAGGGAATCCTTTTTTTTCCCCTTTCTTTTCTCTAACTCCAGAGAGAGATACTAACTACAGCATACAGCTTAACCAAAGCAGAAACTTTTAAAAGAGGAACTTAACAAATACAATGAATAAAACCACTTATTTGTACGTCAAACTGTATTTGCTGGTAAAAGAAATTGTTTCTGTATTCAGCTTCCCAAGACAGAGATCAGAGTTCCCATTACAGATAGCAGTCTATTAAAGAGTTGCATGGATCACAATTTTCCTTCCTGCTGATCCTTTGGAAAGGCAAATTGTTGCCAGAACATTGTTCTGTTTGTTATATAATAGCTCATCAGAACTCCTTTGAGTTGCACCAAATCCAAACTAACTTGTACTATTCCACTGCCATTATTTTCCTTCAATATTTGCTAAGTTAGCAGCTAACAGTGTTCATGGAATACTGCAAGAAAGGCTGTCTGAAACTCACCCATTTCCTCCTCTTGGTCTGATAAACATGGATGCCTTGGGGATTGATTAGAAAACAAAATCAAGAACAGTATCACACCTGGCAGACAGATCCTGAGACACAGCTGCTTGTGCCATGCTAAAACTTGACTTTTTAAAAACAAAAAGCCAGACAAAACATTTTCCTTTCCCAAACACAGGTTTGGGATTTGTCAGACCCTCAATCTGTGAGTTCTTCTTCTATTTATCATCCAGCAGCTTCAGTGATCACTACTTGTTGCTTCTTCTTAATGTTTAAATACTTCTGTAATGAACTGTAGCTCAAAAGATATGTCTGAAAAATTAAGTCCATGACATGGTTGGAATTTCAAAGGAAAGTCTGTGTGTGTGTTTATTTGAAGAAATATTTATGCAAACAGGGTTCTCTAATTATACACACGTGATAACACTGAATCAACAGCATTGGTACACCTTTGACATTAGTTAGTTTTATACCCTTTAATATGACAGTAATTAAAATTAATTCATGCAGATTTTCCTTTAAATATACTCCATTAGCAAAGAGCATTTGTCAAATCTACCTCCAGCATACAATGCCTAATGATATCCCTAAACATTAAAAGCCCTAATCTTGTAATTTATAGCTCAAAGCAGTTTACACATATTAGTCTAATAAACTGCAAGCAGTGAATTAACAGATGTCTGCTTGTACGTGGAATAATTCATGCATATTTAGTAACAGTTTGGTATGGGTAACTACAGTGGACCCACCAAAAGAGAACTAATGCTGATGAAGACAAAAGGTGTTTTGAATACTTTCAATCTCAATGGGTGTCTTAGGATGTACCAATCTCATGCATAGTTTATGACATGCATCTAATTAGAAAACTTAATAGGCTCTGTAGCAGAATGGAAAAACTGCAGCCATGGAGAACTGCAGTATTTACTACCCCAATATTATTCAGTCTATTTATTCAATAAAACATAGCACTACCTATTAGACCCATTGCCATTTAGGATTATTTTAAAAAAATCATTGGGACCATAAACAAATTCCAATTCTCACATCTATTAAAGTGTTAAAAATAAGAAATGCAGGTACAGATATAAGTAAGTCCAGGCTTATACACAAGACTATCAGGCCAATATTTATGTTAAATACCTTAACTCAGTGGCCAGATTTGATTTATATCCTTGATATGCTAAAGGCTCCTACTGTGTAGGTCCAAAGTAGTTCTTAAGGATGGCTACACAAGCAGCACTGAAAATGAAGAAAATTCGCAGCCTTTTATATATAAAAGGTTAAAATACTGTAATGTAAAATTATAAATATTTCACAAACAGTTGCTAATTTCTGTCCTCAAGACAAAGGCAGCTTACACAAATACATGACAGGAAAAAGTGATGCAACAAAAATCACAATCCAGAAATTAGGAGCCCTTAAATTTTCAAGGAGACTGAAGAGGCACAGCAGAAAATCTGGTTGGCATTATACTGTTGGATCTTATTAAAAGGGTCTCCCTGTTTATAATCTTTGAATCCTCGCAGCACCTTGTGGTTAACTAAAATACATAACTGCAGTGACTGACCTGGTAATTAAGGAAAATGTCAGAGACACAGTTTTGTTATCAAGAACTTCAGGATCTGAAGTTTTTGAATTGGGAAGTAGTGGCAACCAGCCAGATCTCAGTAAATCCGAATTAGCAATGGCTTTTAAGCACTTATAGGTCAATCAAGGTTAAAACTGATTAGCCCAAACCATAAAAGCCCAAAGGAATTTTCTGCAGCATCACTTACAGGTTCCTGGACTTGGTTTTCTCCTGCACAATACAAAAAGTTAAAAGGATTGGTTCACTAACACTCCTGTTATTGAAGTCATGACACTCAGTGATCACATCCTTGACAACTGGATAAATGGTTAAGATCTGATAGTACACAAATAATATCACACATTCAACTCCTGCTTCTTTATTAAAAAGGTTTTACACCAGTAAATGAGATTTTCCTCTCAGTTTTACCAATGGGAATTTGAAAATAAATTATATGAAGAAAGAACCAAGCCAAGTAGATTTCCATCTCCACCTCCTATGTGGTTGTTTTATAAGTGAATTGATTACTGTAGTGTCCAGCACTTCTCGTTTCTAACTGGTTCTGATAGTTCAATACAGGAAGCTATAGCAAGTTATATTAGGCATGGATACAGAACAAGGAGCAGTCTTTTCAGGTTAATTGCTCCTGCAAGACAGAATCATCTATAATCTCTTCCAATTTATCAGCTTCACAAAAAAGGGGGAAAAAATGGCTGTGGTCATCTTTTGGTAAAGTTCTTTCTCCACTGATCAGGATGAACATTCTGTTCTGTTGTATTTCTCATGTCTTTTGTTTTGCAAGAATCACCCTGCCAAATGTATGAAACATTGGACAGCATGATGAAAGATACTTGAAAATAGGCCTTCACAGCACTGGGATTTTTATCATGTACTGATTATATAATGATTAGATTTACCATGTTACTTTTGGAAATAACTCTAAAGTGCTATAAATGTTATACCATTTTTTAAATCACAAACAGTTAAGAAATGCAGAAGGCTATTAGCTTCATTGCAACCCCTTAAACTGCTGTGAAATGAGCTCTAAATGTGCTATAAAGTGATTTCAACAATTTATAAGCCTCCCCTGATTAGCCTTGAGCAAGATATAAATGTTAGAGAAAACGATTGCTGCAGAAGAGATATTCACTTTGGAGATGGATGATCATCCTTTAGTAGTTTGCACTGAAAACTCAACAATAAAGGTTTGCTCTTTTGGCATTCATTTCCAGCTAACTTCTACACAGACTCCAGAATTAGCAGTTCACCTTAGAGTTTCAAAAGAGAGAGGTATTTTACATTTATTCTGCATGTCCCTTCCCTAAGACCTAGCACCATCCTTCAGCCATCCTCTGAGCAGCACCCTTCTCTTATTCCCACGGCCACCATTTTCTTCCAACATCCTTAAATGAAATTACTGTCACATTTGAACATCTTGTAGCATCCACAGCAAAAAACAACTACCCCTTTTGGAAATACAATGTCCCAAAATGTGATCAATACACTGAAGCTGCAGATGTACTGCATTTCTGAAGTATCTCCTTACACAGAGAATTAAAGTTCTGAGCACTGAAGGGTCCATATTGCAAGCAGCTTATGTAGAAAACCCTCCCTGGAAGTGTCCAAGGCCAGGTTGGATGGGGCTTGGAGAAACCTGGTCTAGTGGAAGGCTCCCTGGCCCATGGCAGGGGGTGGAATTAGATGACTTTTAAAAGTCTCTTCCAACCCAAGACATTGTGTGATCTGATATGCCATAACAACAGAAAAAGCACATAAACACAATCTACTTTTTCTTAGCAAGTGCACACATCATGGCCAAGAGAAGCACACATGGCCAAGAGAAACACAAATTTTTATTCCTCATTTTTTGATGCCATTAGCTTTTATGCCTTTAAAACACATGTGAGAGTATAAAAGTATAATTTCCTGGTAGTCTGGACATGAAAGGAATCATTTATAGAAACTCAAAGTCATTTTTTCTAGCACCATTTATGAAAGCTATTTATTAGAGCCCTGGCTGACTGCTCTGACCTGCTGCTCCCAGTTCAAACCACTCACAGTATAACAAGACACTGATCAATAACTGGGATCTTCTCTGACTAAAAGTTAACTTTTCCCACATCAGTAAGCAATCTCCCCCTCCCTCCCTGAAGCACAGCAGAACCAATCAATTCTCAGTGTCTGTTTCATCTGTTTGCATTTTATGACGTGCTTCAGAGGAGGGAGGAGGACTCGAGCATGACAAGCTGTAACCCAGCTTCTGCACACTTCCATTAGGGAGCCAGACTATAAATGATTTGCCTGGAACTACATCTTACATCCACTTGGAGCTCGGGCTGCAGGGGAGGTAAATCACACAGGAATATCAACCACTCCAGTGTTCAACACTGGGCATGGGAAGCTGCAGAGTTCAGCTGCAGTGTTTTTTATATCTATCTATACACAAATGCTGTATTACCCATGAGAGTAAAGGAAAGCTGTTTGTGCATGATGAAGTTCCTCTTCCAGACAAAACTGAAATACTTTTATTTAGGATTCTGACTATTTTTCCTTCAGGCATTTCAAGTGGGTTTATTGTTCTGGGTTTTGGGTTTCTGTTTTGTTTTACCTTTTTTTTTAAATCTAAAAGTACCCTTCTTTGTACCCCAGGCAGGAGGGGTACAGTTGTGGTGTGACAGAAATATTGACCCAAGCTAGAAGTGCCAGAATCTCAAGAGAAACGTTTCTAGGATTTGAAGTCCAAGTCTGCCATTTCAAAATGTGTGCATGCCCTGAATAAGCTTGTAAACTTTTGGATACGCACACAAACTAAATTAATCCCTGAACCTTTTGTGATTCATTTGTTGTAATTATGATGGGAATTGTTACAAGAATTTAAAGCAGTACAGTTCATAAATTCTATTAACCTCTTCATCAAAGATCACTTTGAAAATGCCACTGGATCTGTTACAGCTTTTTTTTTTATGCTCCCTGCCTGCCAAAATGTCTATTTTCTGCACAGCTAATAGTGCTTGAAAGATCTGTTCATAAGATTCCCAAAGAGAGTTTGAAATGGTATGTTCTACAAAGTATAAGTATACAAAGTATAAAAAGAAGATTTTGATTACTAACTTTTGTTTACATTTCTTTTTAAAATAGATGAATTTAAAAGTACATAAAAATTCAATTACTCAAATTAAATTAATAACATGAGACCAATTGTTAGCATATGCACAGAACAAGAGTAAAAATAAAACATCCAGATTGAATGGAATTGGACATTTGAACTTCACTGGAGTCTCACCTAACTTCTGCTCCTGGGTAACTCCTTGCTTGTGAAATAAAGATAAGGCTTGAGCTTTCTGTGGGAGGGCCAGCTCCAGAGTTTATATCCCAGTGCAAAAGTATAAACTCAAATATTAAGATAAATGATGAGCAGATAAAGACTAACAGTTGTAACTCATTTCCAGTTTTAACTCTTTTCAAGTTACACACATGCTTGGGAGGGCTGGTTCTGGAGCCACAGGATCTTTCACCTTTGACCACTTCATTTGCTCTCTAACCATCCCTGCAGTATCACCAGACCTCTCAGTGAAAGCTGCTGCACTGAGACCATGAACAGTGAGGAAACCTCAACTGAGGATTAAGAAATAAAAATTACAACCTAAAGAAGCTAATGCTTCCACAGAGTGTGCAATGATTCTTGGAGACACAAGATGGACAGGTTTGTGATCATCTCTCACAGCCTTCACTTTGGTCTTTTCTGGGACCTCAAATTGTGGAGTTTTCCTGAGCCTCAACTCCCTGCCTGTATAATAGGAATAACAACACAGCCAACAGTTTGAGAAAGAAAATATCTAAATGTTGGCTGAAAATCTCTATCAATCAATATAGGCAGGCAGAAATATTTTATGAGACTGAAGTTAAATGAGAGACTTTTAATAGCTAAAACAAAAAAGCTTTGAAAAAGCTCAATGTGATACAAAATGAATCATTAAAAGTAAGTTTTGATTTATTGTATCATTACTGCCTAAAGAAAACTATTCAGAAGCCTCCTTGTGGTATATAACTGTGAAAATGAAAAGCAGGAGATGGAGAAAAAGGCCCCATCCAAGAGTGGTTGAGGAAGGTGAAGATGATGGTTTTGTAGAAATATTTCTCTAATCAGATTTATTCCAGTAACACAGGGCTTCAGTCAGGCCCAACAGGGCATATGGACAGTAATTAAATTACTCTCTTTGGCAATAGAAGACACCACTGAGTCCTTCCAGCCAATCTGAGCCTCTAATTATGTATGGAGGCTTTCCCAGTGCAGTTTGACATTCAGTGTCTTTGAATTCAACCAGGAATTAAACACGACCTTGCACAGCACAAGCTTGCTTTCAAAACTTCTCTTTTTGTAGAGCTTTCTCTGTAGGCTTCCTGAGCTGACAGATTTTGCAAGACACAAAGATACCTTCACCTGTTTTTAAATAAACCAAATACACAGAATTCAGGATTAATTAGATTAGTCTTCATGTTTTTCTGAATCTCTGGAAGTTTGTTGAAATTACTGTGAATTTATACTTCAATTTATTCCCCTAAATCCTATCCCTGTATTTGCTCTGCATATTACAGTTGTCATGGAAATAGCCTCAGAAACCAGACAGGTCTCCAAAATATATTAATTTTCACCTCACCTGTGTCATGGTTTAACCCCAGCCAACAACTGTACACAGCCACTCACTCCCTGTCCCCTCCAGGGGGTCAGGAGAAAGAGTCAGAGGAGCAAAAGGAGGAAAACTCATGGATTGATATCAAGGCAGTTCTACAGGTAAAGCAAAAGCTGCACATACAGCCAAGGCAAACATCCATTCACCATTTCCCATGGGTAGGCAGGTGTTCAGCATCCCTAGGACATCAGGGCTCCATCACATGGAACAGTGACTTGGGAAGACAAATGCCATCAAACAGAATGCCCTCCCTTCCTCCTCCTCCCCCCCCCCAGTTTATATGCTGACATTCCACACAGTCTGGAGCATTCCTGTGGTCACTTGGGCATTTCCCAGCCCTTCCCAGTCCCTTGTGCAGCCCCAGGCCAGCAGGTGAGGTGGGGTGAGGAGCAGAGAAGGCCCTGACTCTGTGTGAGCCCTGCTCAGCAACATCCCTGCCTTATCAACTGTGCCCAGCACAACCTCAAAACACAGTCCCTAGCAGCTCTACAGATCATTCATCACTGATTATATGGTGCTTTCTGCCCATCCATTTCCATTCTTGGAAATGCCTGTTTTAGCCTTGTGTGTGTCTCTTGTCACAAGAGCTGTTAGTGCATAAATTGAAGCTGGGCTGTCCATTACTGTAATAGCAACAGTATGCAAGACAAATATCTCAATGCAATTCATTTTCAAGTTATTCTCCATCTCTCAGAGCTAGAATAAGCTAATTCAAATACAGCTCCTATTGCAAGACATTGCTTGCCTAGGAGAAAAAATGCAAATACTTGATAACTATCCTCAAACTGCTGCTAAGGAAGGAGATAAATTCAAACAAAACCAAATATTCCTCTGTTACCCTGTGAATTGAAAATGCAACATAAACTTTGTTTCATGCTGCAGCAATACTTGGTAGATTAGACAGTCAAAACATGGTTTGATTATGTGCTAGTCAGAGACACCTGAAAATAATTTTATTCAAAACCTAAATGGGTCCTGGACAATTTACCTCAGGATTCAAGGACTCAACTCATTAGCACAATACCACTGAATTTCATTATAATTCACCACTGCTACAAAACTCTTCCAGAAGTACAGATTTACATTCATAGCTGGATTAGAAGTGGGAGAAACTCTTCCACTTACCTAGATGAAATTCAGGAATTCACAGGACAAGAGATAAGAAATAGCACATTGAAACAGAAAATGGGAGATTTGGACATCATTGCTTCTGGATCTACCCTTTTTATTTTTTCAATTTTTTCCTCTATATGACTTACAACATGAAAGGCAGGTTGTATGTGTACACATGCATCTCTAACAAAGCCTCTTCATGATAATTGATCCAAATAAGTAATATTACTAATTGAATTTCTGTGTTCTAATACAAAAATTGTATTAAATACCAAATTCCAATTTTATTATTATTGGTATTAAATACCAAATACCAATTAGAAAGATGTTCCTGAAAGATGTTCTCATTTGTAGGTTCTGATCAGGAATTTTCATCTCACTTCTAATCTGGAGTACTCAGCATGGTTTAATGGTTGTCATTTGTAAAATCAAAAAATAAATCCATTCAAATCTTTTTAAAAGTAACGTATCAGAAGTTACCATGACTATTAACCACTTTTAGCAGTCTAAAAGACTTTTTAGAGATATAAAAATAAAATTTGTAAATCATGAATAGAAAAATATGGAGAGGTAACAAAATTAATAAGCCTTGACTATAGTTACGCTATTTAAAACTTTTCTTTAGTTCAGGAATTCCTGTCAACCTAATTTCTAGATAAATTTCCTGTTACATTTGAGATAGTTATTGATATCATAGACACATGTACTCCCATATATCTGTGTGTCTGTATGTATACATGTTTTGATATAGACTTATTTTGAAGGCCCTACCTGAACAGGAAAAATAGTTGCTTCCTTACCCTGTGTACACTATTTCTGGGCCAAATCCACAACACACCAAGAATAAGTTTGTTTTAAAAACAGCTCTTCATGTATCAATCCCCATCTCTCTTCAGGGAAGCAGTGACATATGGCAGGGAAGATCCTGGTCCTGGGAGTTTCATTCATAAACTCTCATTGCTCCAGGCTCTAGATTAAATTAACAGTTTGGCAAATGCTCATGAAGATGTGTCTAACAGGAATATGATTCAGCATTCCTTTCTTCTGAGGGCAGAAACCTTCATCTTCTGGAGTTCTTCAGAAAGAGAACATAGTAATGTATTTGCTCTTCAAAAACTGAAAACAGCTCCCATAAATGAGATCCAGCCTCAGAAGACATATAGAATAGAAGACAGAGTGGAATCACAAGCACAAGGATACACAGACTAAGTGAAAGCTCAAGAGGGGGCTGAAAGAGTTTTTGAAGAGTCATTGAAATATTTATTGGCAGATGAAGAATTCCTTTCTGCATTTCCTTGCACACTTTGTAAGCT
The DNA here is from genome assembly GCA_013400575.1 of Peucedramus taeniatus. Classification (NCBI taxonomy): domain Eukaryota; kingdom Metazoa; phylum Chordata; class Aves; order Passeriformes; family Fringillidae; genus Peucedramus; species Peucedramus taeniatus. Next base: position 200,456 of record WBNO01024427.1, read on the forward strand.
GCTCTTGTAAACAGTTTGCACTTTGTCAGGTTTCTGCAGCCCTGCTCCCTTCCTCCTGCATCAAAATTTAACCCAGAGATGACTGGAGAGACAGCAACTAAGCCCTGCTTGAGGCAGCACAAGGTGACAGAGAGAGCACAGGGACATCAAGAGAAGCATTACTTTGTGCACAGAGCTCCCATTATGGACTAAAAGCCTCACAGGAGCTCCCAGATCCATCTCTTGAAAAACCTGAAAGCAATCCAGGCATACCACAGCCACCCTGCAGTGGCTTCTGAGACAATTTTAGAGTAAAATAGCCTCTTCATTTTATAGCTGCTGATGTGAGCATGAAGGAACCTTAATACACCTTGGCAGAAAAGAAAAATCCCAACACACTTTTTATTTGCTTCTGTGGTTTTGAGGCTGGAAATGCTTTAAAAACATATATAAAAGGAATTCCAGTCCCAAATATAATGAAGTCCAACAGAAGACAGAGAAAGCAAGAAGAGTGATGACAAGAAGTCACCAGGAAGAGAAAATGAAAAGAGAATAGCTATTAAAATGGCTAAAATCAAAGTCTGACATGCATATATCACTACAGGGACAATTTAACCCAGCATCTGTGGGCATAACACTCCATGACAGATGCTCCAAGAAAGTTTCTCTGGAAATACTGATCCCCATGGGGATTACCCAGCCAGGAGAAGTGTGCTTGGAGACTTTTTTGTTTGGAGGGGGAGGATGTTGGAATAGTGTGACAGTAACAAGCCTGCACATCTTTCAGGACCTAATTAAAATGTATTTTGACAGCAGGTAAAAATTGTTAAAAATTGTTAACTACAAGTATCAGTTGATTTGCTATTAAATTTGAGTGCTGTTGACAGTTACTTATACAGCTGAGGGCTGGAAAAGCAGTGTTAAGTTCTGAAAAGCAAAGGAGGAGAGAGCCTCTGTGGTAAAATACAGAATTTTCCTGACATTAATAATGGAATATCTTCTGATAGAGAAGTTGCAGGGAGTGGATTTTATTGCCTCCTTTATTCTTTGATTTAAGAACTGATTTTTAGACCTTTGAAAGAACTGATTTAAGTAATTTAGGGCTCACAGGAAGCATACACTGTATATGACCCAGGCATGAGGAAAATGAGAGCTGCCCTGAGAACACCCTGCAGTGCTGACTCTACAGTTGCTAATTAGGAGGAAAAGAAAGAGCATTTTGCAAATATTGGCCATTAGACTCCACTTGCTTGTCAGAGTTTTGGTGTCACCACAGATCAGCACCATCTCCAAATAAATCTTCAACAAACCAAAAAGAGTTGTCCTCTTACAGCATATCAATCATTCCTTTCAGCCATACAATTTTAAAGCCCATTTTAAAGTCCAGCTGGCATTTCTTGATTTTTTTTTTTATTTGAAGAAAAAGTTGCTTCCTGTGACAATAAAATTTTGATATTCTGAACAAAGTTTTATGTTACTTATATCACAGTATTTTTCCTTTTGCCTTTGGAAAATCTGCCTGAAATAAATTTTCAGGCTTTTGAGATAAACAGACATTAGGAATTGTAAAGAAAATCACATCCACCTAATATATTCAATATAGCGACTTTGAGGGCACCTGGCTTTTACAGCATTCAGGGAGGCACCACTACCTCTCACTGATACTGAGAACGTGTTTGAGCCCCACCAAAGTCAGAAACTTTAATAAACACTTGCTAGAGTTCAGAGAAGCAGCTGCACAAGTTGATGTTTCATTAGTTATTCAGCTGTGAAGAGCTTTATTTGCCTGATTCTACTCAGTCCTACAATATCCAATATTACAGAAAAACAGCAGTTCAGTAGTACTGTTCCTGCTCCTATATTTGCTCTTGTGAGAAAACTTCTCCATGAGACTCTCCTAAATTGGAATTTTCTTTGGATTGTTATAGTTTTCTTGCTCTGATTTGTTATGATTATCAATGCTATTTCAATTTATTTTTTTCCCAAGTGATACATTAATATTTATTGAACAAGACTATTAGCATTAAAAGAAACAAATCCCAAAGCCTGTTCCATAACATACCCTACCATTTCTTTTCAGAACCTGAACTAATATTTCATATTAAATTGAGTTTTGATTTCTCAGCTGTAGTGCTCATTAAAATGAGAGAAGTGATTCTTGTAAATAAACTCAGGGAAAAATAACATGAAGCAACACCCTAGCATTAAAGCACAGTTACTTCAGAGAAACTTCAATGAAAAAATATTCTGCATTTCATCTAAATACATAGCTTTATTATAGAGTGGCAAAGAACTTTTGTACTGTCCTGTGATACAGTGAAGAAGCTGCTCATGTAGTAGGTTTGATACCTCTGAGCTGCTGAACAGTTAAGTTTAAAAGAGCTTAGTGATATCCTTTTCCACCAAGCCACTTTATTTCCATTTTACTAAATTATGTACTGGGAAGGAGTGAAAAAGATTATACTGAAGTGTCAGGGAAAGGTTAATTCAACATTATAGGAACAGCTTAAGAATTTGCAGAATAATTATTCTAGAAAAGAAAAATGAATTTCTAGATTTTATGTTCACATCACAGGTAGTGAAGAATTGTATTTTATATGGTAAGAAACAATAGACTTCCTGGATCTTGTCAGCCCTAAGAAGAGGCAACATTCAGCATGTTTCTATTCACAATGCCATGTGAAACAGGTTAAAATAAGTGTCAGTTCTGCATGGAAACCTGAGCCAACTCTTGCTGGTCTGCTATCAATGCAGTGTGTGAGATGTTTACAGTGAGGTGAGCTTTCACTGAGGAGTAAATGAATACAACTAATTTTGTGCTAGAAAGAACCCAGTCATGCCACCTTACAAATGAGACATAAAAAAAAAAAACCCAACAAAAACAAACAAACAAAAACCGTTAAAAATAATAAATATAAGGGCTATATAACTTCTCAAAAGTTTTAGCATTATCCCTCAGTATCATCTGAGATAATGAGACAAATTACTGAGGGATGCTGCCTAACTTTTCACCTCTCATTAATCTTTATCCTCCAACCCAGATGGATTCCCAGACAATTTATAGCCATTTTTTGTCTTTTCCTTTCACCTCAAATTGCTCTCCCCATGTTCAGGTTTCCTTCCCTTCACACACCCATAGAGGTCAGGCCATAAGAATTCCCTCATCAGAAACATTCTTCTAATTCTACTCGACAAAAAATACTAAAAAATCATTTTTTGAGGCAGTCATTAATCAAAATATAAATTAGCAGCAATAATTTTATTAGGCAGTGTGCCCTTTTTCTTTGATCAGATGCATTTTCATTATTATATCTGAAAAGATGCCAAACACAAAGTAAGCTTAAAGATAAAATAAATAGCTTTATGTAAACACACTATTTCTTATCTTGTAGTGTGAAGTATTAATTCTCAGGCTGAACATCTTTCATTTTGGCAAGCTTGAACATCTATCAAAACAGCCACTTGCTCTTTTCCAATACTTGGAAACTATTACTTTTCACACCATTTTCTCTTTCAATTCGGAAGTGTTAAATAGTGTTCATGACATTCAAGTACATTTTCTTTGAATCCAGTACAGGAAAGATTTTAGTTAATCACCCCAGAAAAAGAAGATACTTAAAGTGAGAAAAAGAACCTTGCTGCACTGCTCCTCTGGAGACTCCAACAAAGAAGGAGTGAAAACTGACTGGACCTCAAGGAGAAAGAGTTTGGCTGAGGACTGCCCTTGGGTGCTCAACATCATGGCCATCAATTAATCTGCCATTAATATTTTGATATATTGCCCTTGTGACAATAGTTACATGGTAACACAGCCTCATGTCAAATGTGCAGATCAATATAAATATTACAAAGAAGTTGAGTGTTTTGAATAAGCTAATGATCACATCTCAGCTGCATAAAGGAAGAAGAGACATTCAAGAGAACTTCTGAGCTTTAAGGAAAAAAATCCACACCCTGTTTGTGATTCAAGCAGAATCCCCACAATTCTTAGGCATTTTTAAGTTCAGTCTAACTCCCATATACTTAGGTTTAAGTCAACATAGAATCATAAAAGCAAAACATTCAGAAAGAAAGAAAACAAATCTGAACAACATGCCACAAAGCTCCTGAGTCTCAGTTTTCAAGCACCTGAATCTGAGTTCTTCCCACCTGGCCTATCCCACCACAAGCCCATCCCCAGAGCTCCAGGTTTTCCACTGTAACATTTTTGCAATGCACTGCTGCACTGCACCTAAACTGCATTGTCTCTCATCAAGCAAAGGGGAAAAAAAATCTTAACAAATCAGCTTTTCTAAGCACTTCAAGATATTAGTTTGTGATAGGTTTTTGATACTACTGTGCTGCATCCTTGGAGTTTCCCAGCTCTGCAAGCCCAGACTTCCCAAACCTCCCAGTAAGAATTAATAACAAGCTGCTACTGCCAGACCCCTCAGATGTCTGAACTCTTACAGAGGTTTCTGGACATGAATTGCATTGACATGTTCAGGTCCTCAATAAATAGAGATGTGAAGGAAAAAGAGTTGTTACAACAATATACCCAACCCAAGAGCCGAGTATATACAGAAGTTGTGTGTTAAAAGCTCTCCAATGCTGTACAAATTGTGTCTGGGGTGGTGCAGGAAAAAGGAGAATGTTTCACTACTTTTGACTCTCAGAATCAACTTTCAATACCACAGAATTAATATCACACCTGTCCCACACCTGAGTCTACACTGTAGACTTTTTAGAGCCACACAGCACAAGGTGAACCTTCCCTCTCACAAGTGACAACTCTTCAGCAGTGGACAATATTTATTATTTTAAAGTGAAATTTTGCTTTATACTCTATTCTTGGAAGTGCCACCAATTTAAAAAGTTTCACATTTTAAAACAGAATTAATAAGGAGCATTTTGCTTGGAGATTTTTATTTCTATTGAAAGAGAAACTCATGAAACAATATTAGATTGCTATCTATGCATCTTAGGATGATCATTTCAAGGATGCCACAGGCTTTTGCCCTATTTTCCACCCCCTTGTTTTGACATTTAAATTAGAACCCAGTAAATGTCACGTTTTTCATATTTAATGTTAATACAGTCAACACCGACTTATTTTACATCTTTATTGCTCTCTTGGTAATTCTAATATGTGAAATAAAAGTTTTAAATTCCTAATTATCAAAATGTGTGGCAGAAACGTATCTACTGTAGAAATAATTCCCAACAAGCTGAACTCAAAGAATCAACACCATGGATCAGTGCAAAAGCTAGAAACTGCTAACACTTTTCAGATTGGGTTTGGTTTTTCCCAATCAAGAGATTTAGAATACACCAACTAATTAATTAACAGGACAGCCTTTAACGATAACAGAATGTTTCTTGATATTTTACATTTTGTCAGAAAGGTGGTAAAAAGATGAGTGTGAAAAATTCTCTCTTCTCCCTCATATCTATGCAAATACCTTTAAAAGTCAAGCGAGCTCCCAGCAATCCTCAAATTACATCTGAAATACTTACATGTCAATACTTGCCTATGCAAGGAGACTCAATTAGCTCTGTGTGATCCAGACAGTATAAATTCAGTCAAATCCATTGAAGGTGTGACAGTTTACAACACCCAAATATTCTGCTCAGCTGTTGCTCTGCTTTAAATGCATTAGTCTTTATCTATTATTTTGCAAGTATGTTAGTGAATATTTTACATATGTGCTTGTAAATGACTGAATGTAATATATTTATACACACAAAAGGAAGCCTTAGATTTATTTATATCACTGAGAATATGTAAAATATCAATATTGTAATGCTGAAAATATACTTTAAAAATATCTGCTTGAATATTACCCCAAAAAACTTGTATGATAACACAGTAATGTCTTCCATAAATCACAGCAATTTAAAGCAAACTATGGCATATAATTGTCTAAGTCTTACCCAGCACTTTTACAGCTAAGCAGTAAGCACAAATGTTATAGACATAAATTCCATGCCCTGTAGATAGCAATGCTAGAATGAAAGCAGAGGGCTGAAAGGCTGCTATTTCCTGTATTTTCCATTTCCCCAAAAGAGAAAGAATTCACTACCAGGTACTCTCCAGGGGATGCCAATGGTAATGACTAGATATTTTTTAAATCTATCATCCATCTGCCTTTGGAGGTGAAATAATAAACACTAAGATGGCTGAGGCATGGCTTGACATGAGAAACTCTGAGAAGTGCATATGAAAGCAAACTCTTGCACATAAACAAAACCAAGTTTTTTGAAAACATTCCACTCCTGACAATGCAGCTTGAAACACCATTTTCCTATTTCACAAGGCAGCTCCCTGTCTGTTGTGTCTGCTTTTGATATAACCTCAAAGCCTAGGACATCCTCTTCCCTCCCTTCAATGGCACTACCTTTTATATTTATGCTTCAAAATCTTCTGCACAAAATGAAGTTGCTATTAACTTCAGGAAGCTGCAGAGCACTTTTTAATAAACTGCACAGATAAGGCATTTGTTGTTCCCTCAACTGAAGCAGTAATTTAAATTTATAATTCTCAAAACAAAAAGTGAAAACTCAATTTTACACTACATTTTCTGACACAATTCAGGTTTTGTGTTTTTTTGTTGCTTATGTATGTTCTCACTAATTTTTATTTTCCTAGTCTGCAACTCCAACTACCTGGCAGCCATTCAGAACTGCCCCCCAACACACCTGACTTCAGCTGCACAGCCCTTCATGATTCACATTCATTCCAGTTATAATTATTCACTTATTGCTGCAAAATAAACCCCCCTCCCATCTGCCCTCAAAGCAGAGAGCAGAGCACTTTGACCCACTAGTTACAGTGTTCAGCAAGTACCTCTCTAACTTCTCCAAGCCTTGCTCCCACTTTGGAGGAGCCCCTCCAGGAGCTTTTCAGTGTCTGCTATTATGTACCACATATAACCCTTATTTGCTGTGATTCTCATAAAAACACTCCAGCAGCTTTGCTACTGTTCACTGCCTCCCACTCTGTCCCACTTTACCTGACACCTCTCCACATCTCTGCCATCACCACTTTCATACAAGTGAGAATATCACAGTACTATGGAAAAACTCTCACTAGTTTTAATTTAATTCATTTTCATATTACAGCTGTGGTTTTTATCAGCCTCACCAGAAGAAAGCAGCAGGTCAAGCACAGGAAAGACGAACTCTTTTGCCTGCATTTTAAGTCTCCTGGGACATGCAGCAAATCTGCATTCCCTCTTGGATATATCTGAATCTTGAACTTTGACTTAACATTATGATAATAAAATTTAAAAGTAATTATACAGTAGCTATTCAAGCAGCACCATCTAGCTGTCCAAAAATTAGAGCCTGGACTGTGGGTATAGAGTAAGGTGTAGTTCTCTATGGTTAAGAATATAAACAAGCATTTCTGACAGAGAAACACATATTTTCCTGGTTCTTGGATGGAGAGAGTGCAGCACATTATTTAATAGAGCCAGAAAAAATTATCAAGGAGATGAAAGTCTGCAGCCTTCCTGTGGCCTGTCTGCAACCAGCACTGCCCAGAGTGGTTAATCTCCAGTTAAACACCACACTTTCAATCCTCCCCTGCAAGGCATCTTCTGACAGGGTCTGTGATTGGTATCTGCAGTGTCTTGGGAGCCACTGCACAAACATACATCTCTGATTATCAATAATCAAAGCACAGACTTTCCAAACCTCCTGGAAAGCACCACAGTCCATCAGTAATATCTTGTTAGTACACAAGCAATGCTGCCTCATTAATATTGAACTGTATGTCTCCAGCCACCACCATCATCATTAATTTCTAATGCCTGTCAGTATCTGTCCCAAAATACCACATATTGTAAGAGATTCTACTAATGTTCCAAATTAGCAAATTTGAAGAGATATTAACACAGCAGAAAGCTCAGATTTCCTCATTTACAAGGATAATTGGATTTTTAGAAGAGATTACATCAAACTTGTTTGTCAAAGGGCAATACAGACTTACCCAGAAATAAATGACCTCAATAAACATAACTACAGCTAAGAAAATGAAGGATCCTGCAGAGTTTTGTGACTTTGCTCCTTTTCAGCATTGCAGTCATGAGACAGTGTGAGTTTTGTCCCCTTTCCAAGGGGAAAAAAAAAGTTGCTAGTCAGAATGGGAATAAGATGAGCACTTCACCTATATGCTGCATTGAGCAGCCTTTGTCAAGGTCACTTTTGGTTTCAGTGGAATATTATTATTTTTTAAAATGCATCACTTTTTTTTTAAAATGAGGTTTACAAAGCTAATTTCACTATTACTGTGTCATAAGGATACAGCACAAATAGTGCATTTAAAACACCTTTAACTATCCTGAAAAAAGCAAACAAGGAAAAGGGCTTGTTCACATCAGGATCTGCTTTACTTTGTAATTATTTAAGATGACTATTTCTTAGGCTCACCTGGTTACATATTCATTTGTTCTAACAGAAATTTTCTTCTATAAGTGGTCCATACTACCTGCATGATAACATTAGAAATGGAATATCTAATATACCACTGTGACCTTGAAACCTGGAAAGTGGAATACATTTGAATAATTTAATTATACATAGCATCTGAAGTGATTATTACACATCTTACATCTTGAAAAAGCTGAAGTTATGTAAAAACTGATGACATTTTGGGACATAAATCCTGTCTACTTCCACATAATAGTGCACTGACTGCTGTTTTTTTCCAATTAGAAGGTACTATGCCAGAAATGTAAATATATGCACATAATATGCATACAGCTCATGCATACACTGCCATGCTAATATGCATATCTTTCTGTGTTCAGACACAAAAACTGCACTTCCATTATTCACTCCAAATTACTGAATTACAGTAATACACTTGGCCTGATCTCTTATTTTCAAACTCTGAGGATTTACAAGTCCTTCAAAAGAAGTTCCAGCTAAAACTGTCATGAAGTTTCTGCTTACCACAGAAGGAATTAGCCACTGTAAGGAAAAATAACTGAAGATTATCTTTGTAAAGAAGTATAAGAAATAGGCATTTTTACATTAAATAGCCCATTGTACTGGATCACTGATGAGATGGTTCATTTTTTCCAGCAGCATTTACTGCCTATGAGCTTCAGCACAAGTCCCTAACATACCCCAAAAATGAGAGCTACTGCCCCAGACCACCTGCCCTCATCACCTCCACCTTCCTAAAGCACCTTCCATCCCACCTGCTTGCAGCTCCAAGGTTTCATTGTAAGCCACACAGAGAAGGACAGAGAAGCCCAGGCTGGAAGGGATTTCTGGGAGCCATCTAGTCCAACTCCCTCTCCAATCCAGGTCCCATGAGGTCTGACTGCCCAGCCATGTTCTAAGCATCTCACAGAAGTGGAAGGGAAACTAACATTTTTTGTTTTTCTTTATGGTTTCAACTTGTATGAGAGACTGGACTGAACAGCAAATAATGTAAAAAGATGAATAATACAGACAAACAGTTTTTTAGGAATATAAAAAGTCCATGGTATCATTTTGCTTGGTTTTTTTTTTCTCCTTCCTTATGAAGTGAAAAACACCACTTCAACTGCAGTGATAAAAAAATTAACTATTTGATCATCATTATCAGAAGCTGCTGAACAACTACTTTTTCTAGTAGCTAGGAGAAGAGTAAAGCATGAGTGCAATGAGGTGATGCCAGGACAAAAAGATGACAAAACTTTCTTCTAAGTTTGATATAGAGCAAAAACAATCACAAAACAAAGACACCAGAGAATGGTAATTCTGCACTGCATATTTCTCCTGCATATTTAATATTACAACTGAATTTTCACACCAGTACAATGACTCCCCATGTAAAAGTCCTGCCAGAGGAGAGTGTTCATTGGCAGCCCTGGAAGGGAGGGATAAATCCTTGAGTGAACTGCAGTGTGAGCACTGATGTGCTGATGCACCATAGGTACAGATGGTGTGAAGGGTGCCTGATGTCTTGGGCACATGGGAGCTTATAGAATTGGAGATAATTAATAGTTGAACGTGCAAAATAAAACATTCAATTATCTGTCCCTGAAATAATGCAAAACTGATGTATTCTCCAATGAGGAGGTGTGTTTTGCAACATGTTTTGAGCACGTTCCTTTTAATATATAAGTACATTCTTAGCTTCTGGACCCTTTATTTTGACATCATTTTTTTTTCTAACTTTTCAGAAATTAAGTACATGCTTTTTAAAAAATAATAATAAAAATTAAAAAAAAATTTAAAAAAAAAAAAAAGAGCTATTTTTTATACCAATGTTTTGTTTCTTACATTATGAGTTCACACAAATATTTTTATAGGTATCATCTCAAAACTGTACAATGTTTAATAACAGCTTCATTGATAAATACAATATCTTTCTCAACTGCCACAAACTGAGAAGTGGCAAGCAGCAGAAATGACCTTATTTCTTTCTGGAAGATCGCTCTTGTACCCTAAATAATTCCTATTTCCTCCATTCCCCCATCACTTGAATGTTAGTTCCAGGAGGGCAGTATCAACATAATAATTTCAGTTTTCAAAGCTGACCCCCAATGAGTCAGTGACTTCAGCAGATCCACTGAAAAGGGCTCCAAAGATACAGCAGCTGATGAGGAGAATGTCAGTGTCAACATCAGCTCATAGACAGCACCTTATGGGCCAGATGTTCAGTGCCCTGTCCCACACAGCCAGCCATGAGCAGGGAGATGTGGCTGAGCCTGGAAACCACATCAGATCCAATGACCCAAGCACTTCTGCATTGATCCAGCAGACTAAATTTACTACTCGTCTATGCCAGTTTTTATCTAATTCAGGATGAATCATTTTGCTCTGAACATCTTACACTTACTCAGGATATTTCACTTGGCACGTACAGGCACACCTTTGTGCCAGTGGAAATGATTTGAGCATATTCATTAACACAGGATACAATTTTATCCCCAAAAAATCAATTCACAGTAAGGTGACATAACCTTATTGACCTCAATAGTAGTTTGCTGGGGCAACAAACAATTTTGGATGAGGAAAGACTCCAGAAAATCTCTTCAGTTTGGCCAAATCAATGTGTCTTCATACATAGCCAAAAAAGAAAAACAAACAAACACCCAGTGGTCAGGCCTGTTTTGTTCCTGCTGGCACACACAGATGAGCAACCTTTCCAAAGGTGATTTTCCTTATCCTAGGGGACCCTCCAGACTGCCACAGCTGTCTTGATGTTTCTAATACAAGATCCTGGAAAAAACCAGGGAATGCGCTTGGGAGCAAAAAGCCAAGTAAAAGATCCAAGTTCAGCCACTACAACACATCTTTTTTATTTGTCCCTATCCAGCTGTTCATGTGGAGGTGACTCTTCCCCCGAAATTCATCTTGTTTACTGCATACAGAGATGCTGTCCCAGGACAATTTGAGACAAAACTGAATGACCCCTCATCAGTGGGCAACAGGGAAGCTTTGTGAGACAAAGTGTACAGTAACCATTTCTGAGGAACCACCCAGCATTGTCAGGCACATTGCAGTGAGTGGAGGAAGGGAAACATTAAAACTCCCCATGCTGAGAACAGTCATAAGTTTTAATGGACAACAGATCCATTCCAGCTTGAGAAAAATATATGCCACTATACTTCACCTGTCACCTTGCAGTAATAAAAAAAAAAACAAAAAAAAAAAAAACCCCACCCCCCCCCCCCCCCGCCCCGAAAAAAAATCTCCACATTAAATAAGCAAGGTCCCTGAAAAGTACTGCTTTTAAAAAAATTCAACACCACAGTGATCTGTCGTTTCCTCAACAAAAGAAACCAAATAAATCAAAACCATCTGGTGCCTTTGGTCTTACACTGCAAAAATGATAGGTTTTCACTTGTGTGGAATATTCCACAGGAAGGTAAATTGTCCTTCCCACTCATTTATTTAGGCACTCAGCCAGTTCCAGGCTATCAGGCACACAGCCTACACAGATTATGAATTTACGAACAAACACCATCTCCTTTCATTCTGTGTAAATACAGATTTATTGCTTTATGTGTTGGCTGCAGATTTTTAAGCTACTGTCAGTTTTAATTTATGAAAGACAAACAAACATGCTCTGTGGGTTCATTTGCCTGTGTCACTGACTTTTAATCACTCCTGAGGATGCCCCTGCAGAGCTCACCTTTGCCATTCATAGCAGAAAATGCATAGATATAAAGTTTTGCAACAATGCTTGGAAATACCATTCATTTTTAAGAGTCATATAAGCAAGGCAAATAGTACTTAAAGCCATTGATTGACAGAAGTTCTCATTTCAAGCTGAAACAGTGCACTGTAGGAAGTTGACATATACCACTTTTGAGCAATTTCAGTGGAAGACAGACTTTGTTGCCAGGATTCAAAACTTCTGATATGAAAAAAAAAAAAAAAAAAAAGGCAGCAAAGCAAATAAGTTGCAGAATAAAAAATTAACTTTCAAAATGGGATGAAAACACAGTAATTTGTGGCATAACAGGATAAAAACACTTGAATGAGTGATCCTTTCAGAATTATGAATGCATTTGTAAGTAGGTAGGAAATAAGATGAGGGTAATCATATACCTGACATTCAGTGCAGTGAATCATAAGGAAGCAATTTAGTTATGCTGGTGCACTGAAGAACAATGGCTTAGAACTGAAGAACAATTGACTTGCTAAGAAAAATAATTGTAAGTTAATTCAACACACTACACACTTTCTATTAGCAAATAACACTTCATGTGTATGTAAAGATTTTTTTCTTTTTTCCAAATCATAAATTCTGATTTATATAGATTATACAATGTCTTTAGTTCTCTCAATGCCAACTGTCTACAACGTTTCAATAGGAATAATGCTACTCCCTGTAATTATGCAGTTAAATAAAACACTATATTTGGCCAAATGGCCTAATGTCTTGCAGCTACATCAGGACAGATATTATCCCTAGCACTTAATGGCTGTTGATTAACATAATGAAAGCAGGATATTAAACTGAAACAGTGTGCTGGGTTCCAGGAGGTCGTGCTAAAACAGCTGGTGAGGTTATGGTCTGGTTCCTTTGCAATATGATCACCACTTCATTTATGATAACAACACAACACATTAACTTACACATTTCTTTGTGGTACCTTAAAGATCTATATCTTTTAAGCATCTTTTCAGTAAACAGAATAAGCAGCTCCCCCTTTACCTTGTACACATTATTTAGGCATCACACTGCTCCCATATGCATTATTTTTAGACCAGTGATGTCTAAGAGGTTAATAGAGGTGCAAGAGGACATTTGTCCCCATTAAGATCAAGACTCAAAGGAACCTGTGGGAAGCTATCACCTCAATCTCCAAAATCCCATGTTCACTCCCCTCCTTTAGTTTGTGCCCTGAAAGCCACCACAAACACAGAGATTGTACCAGCTCCTCCCCTTCTCCAGCACACCCAGACTCCTCAGGGACACCACGACTGCAGGCTGTGATTCCAAGTGCCCCTGCAGTGAACTTGCCTGATCAGACCTGGTCAGCATCTGATTGCTGGGACTCTGCCAGGTGCCAAAAAGCTCCTGCTCAGGAACTGCACTGTGCTGCTGTTCATAACCTCCATGTCAGGAAGTCTGTGGCTGTAATCACCCATGGGCTATAAAGCTAAGCATGACAACATTACAGTTCCAGTCAAAGATTAACAGGATTCAAGAATTCAAGTTCTTTACAGTACACAACATTTACCTTCCAAGCCACCCTGTGACCTGTAACTTCTAAACTGAATTTAAAAATGTAAACAAAAAAAAAAAAAAAACAAAAAAAAAAAAAAAAAATCGACGACGAAAAAAATCAGAGCCATAGTGCAGGCACACAGAACACTCAAAACACTCAAGTTAAATTATTTCATTCATACAAAGTTTTTAAATGAAACATGTTCTCCCAACCAGATGTCTTCCACTCAATTGTCAATTACACATTAAACCTCAGCCAACCCACAGGGGTATTAGAAGGTTTTTTCCCTCAGCTATTTCTCCAGCTTCTCCTGAGCCTGCCCATCCTGCACTGCACCAGGAACCCCTGTTGGGGTGTCCCACAGGGAACCTCAGGATCTGCTGTGACCCAGCCTGCTCACAGGAACAAGAACACTCCTGCCTGCCTAAATTTGAGACAAAGTAGTAAAATAGAGCATGTACAATGAGCCAAAAGCCGTGGAAAGTTACCAGGAGAAGAGAAAGAATGTAAAAGGGGCTGAGAGGGCAGCAAGCAGAGGGGGCTGAAATAAGACCTGGTCAAGTGCAGTTGGAGACCTCATGGTCAGGGTTTCTCCTTGGAAGCTGTCCCCAAGCTACATCACCTGTCTGCTGCCTTAATCAAAGCAGAAAGAGAAGCTCCCTGTACTCTTGACAGCATCTCATTACTTAAACATAAACTCAGTTTTACTCATGTGGGAAATAACAATGCAAAATTAAAGATCCTGGCAACACTCCTATGAACTCTGCACGGAACTTGGGGAGGTGCACAGATTTCCACATGGAAGTGTTTGGCATCTGCAGCCAGTTCACATATCCAGGGTCAAGGACCAGTGCTTCAATTGCAATTGACAGTTGCATACCTGTGGCCAAGTTCTTTTAACAAACAGAACTGTAGTTTCCTAATCAGAGATATTTTTTTTCCTATCATGAATCAGTGTTTGCATATCAAACAGCTGTGTGCTTTGTCTCACAATACACAGGGATGTGCCATAAAAGAGGGAAACAACAGTGTCTGCCTCACTGAATACCAGGTACTTGGTCAGCTGCACTTATGATCTTGAGGATTTGCACAGGCAGATTACCAGGAGAGATTTGGTGACCAGGACATCCTCAGAGAGATCACCTGGAACCCAAGAACATTCTGCCAAGTACTTCTGGTGGACAGTAACATCATCTGACATATCCAAACTTTGTACAAGTGGTATTTGAAAGCTCAACTCAAAGAAACCTAAGCAATGCTATAAATAACTTGGCATGCCTACAAAAAACACTTGAAAAAAGACAGCACCATACATGCAGGAGCAAAGGAAAAATGCACTGATTGATATCACTAAAAACAATTGGTTGAGTTTGCACCTATTTTTTAATCCTGGCTTTTACCAGAGATCATTAATCTCTCACACATTTCAAAGCATCACTCACTACCATACAAGCTTCCAGGGAAATCAAGGAACTAATCAAAGCAGATTAAATAGTGTTGCTTAAAATTGCTCTATATTTTAAATTAAGCCACAGTCACAGTGTAGTTTTTCAAGATGTCTAAAACTGTGAAAAGAAACTGAACAAGACACAACTACCCTAATATAATTCCTCGCATTTCAGAAAGTAATTTTCTTAGCATGTGTGTCATCTCCCCCTCTTCCCTCCACCCCTCCCTGGATAATCAACTCACATTCTTTTGTTGGGGCTGTCATTAAAAAGATTTTTTTAAAAAGCTATTAGAACAGTTTTAGTGCAGCCAAAGAGTTTGTGCCCAGCTTGTACAGAAAGTCACATATCATTAACCAGTCTTACCAAAACTAGTGGCCACTGCACTGATCACTTCATTCTGGCAGCCTGGCTCAAATGGGTGGGAGCCACAGGACCCTGTGGTTTTGCTGATGTTTTTTTTCTCTTGCCAAGATAGTGAATCATGACCCAGATTATAATGAGAACACATCCAGACCATATAATTTAATTAATTTCATCTCAGGTTTCTAGTGATATTTAGTAGTCTCCCTCTGCCTTGCTCCCTCAAAAGAATAAAACAAAGTTTGTTTCTTTATGGCAATTACCACCTCAGCACAGCCATGCCAAACTACTAGAAGCAGCTGGACTGTTTTCAGGCATAACTAAAATTGAATTCATGAAGAGAAAATCTAATAGCACAACAAAACCCTTCAATGAGCAAAACTGCAGTGTTTATGACTGCTGAAATATATTACTTCATTCTACAATTACTTAAGAAGACAGCTAATTGAAATAACTCCATAAGCCAGCTTTCAGTGGACTACTTGCAAGTGAAATTACTTATGTATAATTGAAAACTAAATTACAGTTTGAATTTAAACTGTTTAGTTTTTCACTTACATAACTGTTATGGGAAGATTTCAATATTGTGTCTGAAAGCCACAAAGGACTGATTATACTAGCTTTCTTAACATGTTTGTATATTTATGTAGGAGTGTGTGTGTGTACAAACTCGCATCTTTCATATATATACATACTCTTCCTGAAAATTCAGAAAAACTAAAAAACCACTCAAGTGAAATGTTATTTAATGGTCACAAGCTCACAGACTTATTGTATTTACAAGAGAGTCTAAATGAATCTGAAAAAGAACACCAAGGTCTGCTGTCCTCTTTCAGACTTTTTACTTTCTTATTCAACACTGTGAACTTCATATTCCCATATAGCTCTGATTTTCCTTGAGGGGAAAATTTCAAAAAAGCACTATCACCAGCAAAGCTGCAGGTCAAAGAGATGAAACAGATGTCCTCTTGTGGTACTTCACAGAAATCCTTTAGTCCATGCCCCTAGAATATATGAAAGGGACATATTTCTACTTGAGCAGTTGATGCCCATGGAGAATAAAAACACTAAAAATGTTATTTCAGGTTCTGCTGTGGATTCTCAGAATTCAGCCTAAGCAGCAGTCAGTCTCCTGCAGAACAGTTTATTTATATGGATATGCTGAGATGCTCTGAGTTGCAAAAGGGAAGTTAAAATGTCTT
Organism: Peucedramus taeniatus; assembly: GCA_013400575.1. NCBI lineage: Eukaryota > Metazoa > Chordata > Aves > Passeriformes > Fringillidae > Peucedramus > Peucedramus taeniatus. The sequence goes on from WBNO01024427.1 coordinate 217,112, forward strand.
CCTGTGGGTACCTCAGAGTCGAACTGTAGCTGGTGGAACAGAGCAAGCACAACTCAATCTATTTGTAAGCCAATATGAAAAGAAGAAATGAAAAGAAGGAATGAAAAAAAAACTTTATAAGAAACACACCTGTGCAATCTCCAGAATAAGCATTAAAGAAATTATAAACTGGGCTTTGACTCAGAAAACAAATAGATTTCTAAACAATGAGGGGTTTAATTGGAGGAAACATTTCATTTCCTCAACAAAGGAAGGAATTCGTGGAGATGTCTAAGCAAGACCTCAGCAGCTGAATCAGAAAGGGCTTCATTATCTGCATTTCACATCTTGTTAGACTTGTATTTTACATATTTAAGCCCTGCACCTGCAACAGTCTTACAATCAGTGCAGTGATTAGTCCAGCTGTATTTATATTTCATGTAAAGTTCATTTTACTTCTCATTCCGTCTTTACATTCCAGCCTTGACAGTAAATTTACTTTGAGGAATGTGACTGGGATTGGATTTGAGGCCTTCTGTTAAAATTAAACTACTAAAAAAAACACATTCAGAGAAAGCTGAATTTGGAAATGAGACGTGTTAAGAACTGGCCTTGGGAATCCTCCCCTTACAAGGATGATGATGAAGAAATTGGCAAATTTTTGAAGAAGGATGGGGTGCAAGAGACAACAGAAAGCAGAGTCTAGGAAATGTTAAAGTTTACATCAGGAATAATTTTCACATTTTTAAATTCCCAGCAGAAAAAAATCCATGTTGGAACTCTTGGCCACTATTCTACTACATAGAAAAAATAATTTTTAACTATGTAGCTCTGGTCTTTACTAAGGTACCAAAAAACAAAACAAAACAAAACAAAACAAAACCAAACAAAAAAAAAAAGGCAAGCCAAACCACAACAAAACCCCACCTTTTTCTAACAGCAACCACTTGCTATCTCCTCCAAGACCAACAGAGATGTGTCAATGGGGTGTAATTCCCTGCAGGTTCACTTGTGTCTCCTGATCATCTCATTTTTTGGTAATTCTCTTATTTCTCTCCTTGCTGAAAAGGGTGAGGCTTTGGCCAAACAACTGCATGGTATTTTTGCATATTTGTACTGAAAACACATGATTAAATCTTTCAAGTACATCATTCTTCATCCTCATAAGCCAATAGCATCAAAAACAAGGATCTGGACAAGGCTTCTGCCTCCAGCTGTATGCCCTACTTAAATTAATCATCCCTGCTAATTTTCATACAAAAACTAACATTGCAATAAGTTTTAACTGGCTAATGTTGTTAATAAAGAAAGAGTAAATATCAAGAACTGGAAGGGCTAATTGATCTCTTTAAATGCCCCTAAAAGCAAATATTTGAGGCCAACTTTCAACAGAATAAAGAGAAACTTTCTCAACATCTGAATTGTACTCAGCTATTCTTCCACTTTATCTCCTGTTCTTCTCTTGCCTTCACAATTCATCTCTTCTGTAATTTGTCTCAGAATTACTGTCTACAATTGTTGGTGATATTAAAAATGAAAAATAGCAAAATAACAAACTTCTAGCACATCACACTCTTTCTTTTCCCCTGTAGAGTAGAGAACAAACACACTTAATATCAATATAAGCTAATTTCAGACTAAATAAAAAGCAGCACAACACCCAATTCTTTATCTACCTAAAGCAGAGTCTGTCATGACAGCAAAGTGATAAACCTGGGAATCAAATTTGTCATGATATAACTTCAGTTCCAACTGATTGGAGAAGACAGATCAAAAACTTGAAAAAAAACTTCTATTTAAAGAAAACAAAGTAAGCCACAACCAACCCCTAAAAAATGGAAGAAGTAAATTTGTCCAGATACCAGTGCACTGGCAAATCAAGTGAATGCTTTTTTAATCACCATTATTATTATTAAAAACTTGTTGTACATGGAAGGTGGAAATTGTTCAATCCTTTGGAGAACTCACTTGTGGCACAAGAACCTGTGATGAGCCCAGCAGGGTTATCTGAGTCCCCAGAGCTTACAGGGGACTAAACAGAGGCCATCCAGAACTTCCACCCAGAACCCTCAGTTCTGCTACAGATTTCCTGTGTGACTTCAGAACCCTCATCAAGACACAGGCAGAAGCACTTGGGCACTTTCCCTAAGTGTCTCTGGGGATCCACAAAATCCTCACCCAGCAGTTTCAGTGGCTCCAGCTCCTAACCTTCCTCCAGAGCCCAGAGCAGGAGGGCTGCTCCCAAAGAGAGCTGTGGTGACCACCTGGACCTGTGCACATTCTTCTGTATCAGGCAAGGCATCAATCCATGGCACATGTCCCTGCTGGTAAAATCCTTCTGTCTTCACTCAGGCTCCTCATTCCTTAGGCCAGTAAAAACCAGACCTGAGAGTCTTGGCCATCCAGAACAGCTGTAATGACCAACAGGCTGCAAGGGAGGGAATGCTCTTATTCTAACACAGCAACACGGGTAGCAAAAAAAGAATACTGCTTGGAAGTCAGGTCTAAACCAGATTTCACTCCAACACAGTCATCTGTCACAGCCACTTCTCCCATTCATTCTCATGTGAAAAGCTGCTGGTGAGGACAGATTTTCCTGGAAAGCAAAGTTACAGAACTTCTGAAGCCAAGCCAATGATACAGCACATACCTCAACTGCCTCCCTCTCTCTGGCAGTTCTTCAAACACACAACCAGGCTTCTAAACCTTCCACTTGGACAGTTTGCTCTGCCAGTGCTCCTCCAATGACTTCCATTCAAATATTTCAAAAAAGGAGATCATGTGCCCTCAAATGTCCCTAACCAACTACAATCACAGGGCATGAGGCAGCACTTAAACAGCTTGCAAATGCATTCCTTGAAAACATACATCTTAGTACAAACATATACTTCTCAACGTGTAGGCTTTATGTGCCTACAGAGAGGTTTGTACCTAGTATTTCTTTTCTCTCCTGTAATTCAGCATGAATTCACATTCAGAATTGTTCAGGGACATCTACTTCAGGCAAAGTCACTACACAGAAACAAAGGTCTGTGGAGACTAAATTTATTTTTTGACAAAATTATTCAAAATTCAAGATTAAACATTAACCAAGAACACATCAAGCAAGATACTTCGGTATTGCCTCTTCTCAAAGGATACATTTGGATTTCAGACTAGTAGCATTACCTGAGTGCTCTTCAGAGACCTGCACTTCCTACTTTACTCTAAATAACTCCTTATCTTATTCAAAGCTGCTGAATCAAGGGGAAAATCTTCAGCTTCCTGCCCATGGAGGTTTTCAATCAAGATCTACTTGAGGAAATTCACTCTGTTCTGCTACTCTCCAAGGAATCTGTACAACAAAATCCCCATTAACTGCAGATGTCAATGCTCACAGGTACTAAAATTCACTTAGCAGTTCTCTGCTGTTAGTAGCTACAGTCTGCCTAAGCCAATCTGTAATTTTAGTTTTAAATGGTACTTCAGTAGGTGCAAAGTTCTCACCAATTGTGCATTTTGGTCCTCCAAAGTCCTTATGATCGCAGTCATCAGCACACACTTTTACGAGTTGTTTCCCATCTTTAAGAAGGCAAAGGAAATAAATCCTGGGGTGATACAAATCACTTTCTAGCAGAAATGTGGCCTGACAACGGGTCCTGCCCTGCAGTGCAGTCCATCAGTGGGCCGAGCAGGGAAATGCCTGCCAGCAGCAGTAAGGGTGGCACTGCCCTGGCCTGGCACCCTCCCCAGCAGCACTGCAGCCACGTGTGCTCTGCCCAGACTGCTCCTGACTTCACCCAGGCTCCACACGAGACCTGCAGCCCAGGGACAGGTCCCTGTGCAGCTTTTCAGGTCAGATCTCAGATGGTGGAATGGCTCTGTGGCCCAGCCTTGTAGAATGATGAGACAGCACGAGGCAGGCTGTGTGCCTGGCACAGCAACAGGGGCTTGGGCTGTGAAGGTGCCAGCTACAATAAAAAACACTCAGGGCAGGGGTAACCCTGTCAGGGTAGCAGTAACATTGGCAAGCCCATGTTACTGCTACCTGACCCAGGCAGACTGTCCCATCAGCTGGGTTTGGCTGTCTCAAGCACAACCCAGGGTGGAAATATCCTTGGTGGGGAGCAACATTTAGGAAGGCAAAGGAAGAGAGACAGACTGGGGGCAGAGTACCCAAGCAGGCTTTGGTACTCCATGCCTCTGGTTCAGCTGACCAAACTCTGCACGAGAGGGCAGCCTACAGCACTGCTATTTCTACATGCTGTGAGCATGAGGACCCTGCAGATGGGTTTATAACACACACTCCTGGCCCAACTGGTAGGAGACCAGTTAACAAACACTGCAAGAAAAGAGATGTAAGACCCTGATGGATGCTTGAAATCATGCCAGAAGGAAACACATCTACAGTTTCAAAGGCTTGCATTTGGGGGCAGGGTAGACACTTGTTTGGATATATCATCAAAATTAAAGAAAATTTTCAAAAATAACAGTCCAGAAGCTTTAAACACAAGTTACCTGTGGAAAGCTAAAAAGGTTTGGGGAGGAAGTTTTGTGGGTCTGGGGGTTTGGAGGATTTGGTTTGTTTGTCTGGTTTTGTTGTTGTTTTTTTAATTTAATTTCTTAGTTGTTGTGAGATTTTTTTTTTGAACATAGAACTACAAGGCTATTATAAATAACCTAAAACCTACTTACTGTCGATATTTTTTTAAAATTACATTATCAATAATTAGAAAACCTTGTTTTCTGGATTTTGTGTTAAACTATTACACTAGCACTCCTCAAGGTATTTCCAACATTTAAATTTGAATAAACTATAATAAAGACTAATTTAAAGGAATAGTCCATTTGTTCTCAATTTCCAAGCTTTTACATTTAGTGGCTGGGAGTGGATAAGATAACTGACCAGCAGTCAGAGAAACTTAGATGGCCTCCATTGTCTAACTCAGGGTTTTGCCCAGCTCTAGCAGAAGACTCCTGCCTGCTCTGGTGTGACCCCAGGGATGCTCCTGACCCCAGGGAGCAGCACCACTGGCTGCACAGAGCAGTTCTTTTTACAGCACAGCTCCAGGACAGCTGCACTGGCACAACAACCAGGCTGCAGCAGGCAAATGAGGACAAGTGGTCCAGGCAAGGAAAAAAAATCTTCACTGAGTGCTGTACCCAAGCTACATTTCCTCAAGTGGCACCCACAAGCTGCAATGATATTGTCAGCTTAACATTTGTGCTGAATTGAAAGGGACAGTCCTGTCATATTCCAGCCCTTGGACAGTCTGTCTCCCCTGCCTCATGCCAGCTCTCACACTCACCAGGCCAGGGAGCTTAAGCAGCCAAAATAAGCCAAGCCAAAACACAGAATTAAACCCCTAGTCATTTTCAAAACCTCGCTCTTATGTCACACAAGCTCTCATCTCAACACAATAGGAAGGATGGGAACAATCATCCAAGGACACACATGGGGCAGTTACCTTCTTCACCACTCTACAGACTTATCAGAACTGCCACCATCCTCATGATCTGACTTGTGTTCATGCTTTCACTGCAGGCACACATGAGAGGGAAAGGTGGGTCTATTTGCTACCCTCCACAACAGAACAGCAGGTGAGACAAATCTTTCCCTTTAAACCTGGAATATTCAACACTAAACAGCAGCTCAGTCAGATGGCAGTTCCTCACAGTTCCATCAATAAATATCACTAATCATCCCTCTCCACAGTGTACTCTGTAACTGAAGTACTGAGAGCTAAAAAATACAGGGCCCTAATTTATCTGGGCACTTAAGCATGAGCCTAAGCTTACATCCATTTCTCTGAACACAGAAGATAAGATACAGTAAAAAAAAGGAAAGACTTCAAGGTTATTTTATACAGACTACAAATCCCAAGTAAGTTATAGTCATTGTCAGATGTAGCTGATCAGACAATGACATTCATTTTTTTCTTGTAGTCACATTTTCAAAATTGACTTCTTCAGGAATTATACATATCCTTCATCATAAGCCCAAAATTTGCAGTGGCTGACTCCAACCAAAGAAAGTTTCCTACAGTAAGCTGAACAAAGTTAAACCTTGGAAACTCTCTCCTTATAAATGTTAGTTACAGGAATTCAGGTCTACTGAAACAGACCATTATGTAATTCTCCTAATCCTGCAGTGCCTTAAAATATCTTGCTGTACTATCACATCAAGTGCAGGCACACAATGGGTATCAGATGTTTGTCCTGTGAATTAAATAGGAACAGAAAAACATTCTTTTATTATCAACTTAAATGTTTTATAATGTCTCTTCTCTTGAGACAAGCTGTTATTTTTTTCTGCACTGTAGAAAAATAAATGGATTTGTGATTTGTCTGAATTTTCTTTTTGTTTTTAAAGACAATAAACTAGAAAATATATGCAGTTCCAAAGAACGATATTCTCTATTTATATGATATATAAGTCAACACAAACAGGCTTGAGTAATTACAAGGTTCAGGAAGAAATACACACTAAGTTTTGGTCACCTTCTATTTAATTACCACAGACTCTTCTGCAGCTTAGGAAGTTTTTGCATTTAAACAAAAAGAACATTCGTGATCCTTATCAGATGTAGCCATATGGGAAGGCTGCTTGCAAATCATTACTGTTTTCAAAGGAGCAAGCAAGCTTTGCTGGGCTGAGTTGAATATGCATCCCATCACAATTCCTTGCATTGCTCTAATACCACATTAAGATTACATTGCACCTCTTATTAAGAATTCTTATGGAGATCATAAATACACAATATGCATATAGAAGAGCACTTCAAACAACAACAGCTGCTTTATGCATAGAGTAACTACAGGGTTTAATTAGGAAGACAACAGGGTTGGGTTTTTTTAGTCAGACATTTCTTGGACTCTCTTATCCTGTAGTCAGTGCTGGTGATTCCTGCAGCTTCAGAGAGGCTTCATATCACAGTGATCTTGGCAGTGGCCAAGGAGCTCCTGACTCCCAGTGGGGAGCTCAGAATATTAATGAATCCTGAATGGAGCAGAAATAGCAGTGTCAGAGGGAGAGGGGAGCAGGCTGCAGGAGCAGGGTCTCACTCTCAGCAGTGCCCAGGCTGCTCAGACCTGTACACACATGCTGGAGTGTCTGTGGCTGCACAGCTGAGCCTCACTCCACACTGCAGTGGGTCTGACTGGCTTCTGTCACTTGGCAAACTATGAAGCTTCTTCACTGGAAAACCTCAGCAGAGATGAGAGAAGCAGAAATATAGCCTTGTTTCTATATCCTTGCCCTAAAAGATTAGGAAGAAAGTTTAGTCTGCTCTTACTTTGAACAGCAGTCAGGGTCACTCTCTGGAGTCACTCTAGCTCACAGATGTCACCAGGGATGCCACAGGCTCTTCTAGATCATTATGGAGTCAGTATGCTCCACACACCTCTAAGGGGTTCTATCCTACAGCAAAGATCTATTTTAGCTTCTGCAAAAGCAATCAGAAAAATCTGACTATTATTATGATTTTCTGTATTCTTGCAGTTTTATATGAAGATATAATGTTATAATGGTTATTCTCCACAAAGTTCAGAAGCAAAACAAAACCAGGTCCTTCAAGGTGAGGGCTGCTGTATCAGGCAAACCCAGGTGCTCCACCACACAGAAGATATAGCCATGAGATTTTACATCCAGTGAATTATTCAATTCTTTCCTTTTAGCTTCTGTGTTAAGATTTCACCTATTTAGAATTTATTTCTCTTGTTTTCTGGATTAATAGAATTGTTAGTTGTGCATGTATTGGAGTCTATCCTTGCCAACAGGACAAAGACCATTTCCTTTTATCTACCTCTGTCTCAGACTGAAAACTCAAAACACATTTACCACTGTAGACTACTCATTTAATTTCCATTGTAACCACAATCCAAACAAATTTATATCTATTTTTTTTCTTTGGAGCTCAAAGGCTGTGGTTTAAGTTTTTATACATGTTGAAACCCTCAAAAATTAATTACTGAAGTTTCTAATTAATTTATTAGGGATGCAGTCAACAACAAATCTTATGTAGCAGCAACATTAAGAAAAAAAATCCAATGCCTGTAGATTATATCAAATTTAAAGGAGATAAAATAATGACTGACAACACAAAGAGCTTTAAACAACTTCAATCATTGAAGTGATTCCTCCAACAGATGGCAAAAACACTTCTGAGCACACGTTTACAAAATAATTGGTCTGGAAGCAGGCACATAAGAAAAGTGTACTAAATGGCACAATTATCCAGCACAGCAATTAGAAAAAGGATTTGGGGGCTTAGTGAGGAAAAGAAATGACTGAAGCTATTGGCATAAAGGAGAGCAATAAGACAAAAGCATTCATTAGTAGTATCAGACACCAGGCAGGTAATCCTAGCAGCACACAGAACACAAGGTGCTCTCCAGCTGGCACTGCCATTCCCTGGTCTGCAACAAACAAAACAGGCGTTTATGTAACTGGAGTTACTTTTTCTACCTTCTTTCCTTCCTGAAATAAACAATGTTTTTGACACCCACCCCAGATCTCACCAGCACATAATTTTTTGGTGAGCATGTAAGCCATGAACCCGTTTTCCTTTGGTCAGTTTGCAGTCACTCAAGTGCCAGGGCTATGACAAAGCAGATGCTGTTGCAAGGTCCAAGACAGAGTGATCAGGGCTGAGGAGGAGGGTTAACATCACTCAACAACTTTGCACTGCTTTTGTTCAACGTTGATTTCATTTTCAGAGCACTTCTTAACAGGAGACTTCTATCAAAAGTAGTATTTCCCATTATATGGCCCAGCACTTTTCTCTCCTGGATGTGATTTAAAGCTACAACACAAAATGAGTCGATATAGATACACAGCATTACAAAATGACAATTTGAATGACTAATCTGAAAGACTTCTCAGCCCTACCATCAACCAGTCAGCCACAGCAGCTGGGTAATGCAGCCAAGGAAAATAAGGCAAGCAGCCAGCACTCATCTTTTCTGGCAGAGAAGAAAACCTCATGTAAATCTGTCTGACAGATAATGGCTGGGAAAGCCAAAGGAAAGCTTTTATAATAATACATAATATTTCCATATTTTCTTGGAAATGTTGATCTTATGGCTTCACCATGATAGCAATTACCTGCTGACAGAGAGAATAATTTTAAAAAATTTTCTTACAGACAAGAGGTGCTTTAAATTTTATATCCTGAAGACCATACAATTATTCATTATATAAAATTAATCGTATAAAGAAATTTCGTTTTGTAAGTACATTCAATACTTCAGCAAAAATACTTCAATTCTCTAGCAAAGTAACATTTCAAAACCTACATACTTCTTTAAAGCACTTGGATTATGGGCTTCTTGCAGAACCTTTACAGTATTTATGCATAAATTGGGTCCCAGTAGAATCTACTTGCTTGATGCATATCTGTGCTACAATTCCCATTCAAACATTTGGAAAGCTAAATAAGGAAGACAAGCTAATGGCACCTCTTGGGTTTCCAGGTTTGATTCCAACTGTGGCATCCTTCAGGGAGCTCTTAAAAAGTAACAGAAACCTCACAGCAGTCTGCAGCAAAATTTGGCACACACATCTTAGGGAATAGAAGTCCCCCAAAAAAATGCTTGGGTTTTTTGCCCACACTGTTATGAGATACCTTCAAGTAAAAGATAAATGCTATTGACAAGCAGTGTTTGTTCAAAGCAGTTTTCTTCAAAGCTGGTGTAATCTGTTAGCAACTCTTCTGAAAAAGATGGTGCATAATTGCAATTTCAGCCACGTAGTGAAGTACAGCAGTACAAATACCTGTTGCAGATGCAGAGGCATAGGCTGGGATCCTCTTCTTCTTCCCCCCAACACCCCACCAACCATTTCACCCTCCTTATATATACACACAGTATATAGTTATAGTTATCATTTATAGTTATCTAGTTCCTAGATAACTATAAATAACTGTAAGTTTGTAAGTAATTTCACTAATTACCATAGTCTTACCAAAACAGCAGGAGGGAAAAAGGCAAAAAATAACCAGATAGTTGAAATTATGAAACTTGAATAAACAGTGCCCAGTTTTCTTTCAGTTCCTGCTTAGCATCAAAATAGTCCTAGAATGTTTTCATTCAAGAACTGCAAGAAGAAATTGAAAAAAAAAAATCAAACCAGAAATCAGTAAAGAATTCATTTTAAAGGCAGCTGTACAATAATGCTCTAAGTTCTACTCTCTCATGTATCATTTTTTAAAGGAAAAAAATGAAAAATAGTTGCAAAACTGGAGCAAAAGAAGTTGATGCCTTTTTCCCTGGTCCTAGAATTATGAGCCAGACACAGTTAAGGGATAAAATTGGTTTTACCTCGGTATTTAATAAGGATCCTTATACCTGCATATACAATAGTATATACACTGCATATACAATTGTACAGACCTTGCAAAATAGCATGTCTGACAGATTCCCCAATGAGAAGCTTAAATGCATGGGGTGACATCTCCCTATTCTAAAGTGTCACCCCCAGATGGGGCTTAATCCTGGTCTACAAAACATGTTCTAGAGAGAACCTTGGTTTCTCAAGACAGTGTAAGGCTTTCTGGCCTCCACTTTCTTTAGAATGAGGTCTTCAGAATGTTTGGTCTTCTTGCCTAGCAGAATAGCAAGACTATGCTAAAAGATCAGGCTTAAAGAATTACAAGTATGTATGCTAAGAATACTGAGAACACATAAAAGGGTATATAAAAAGGAAAGGCAAAAAATCATCATGGCATCCTTGCCACTGATTAAAAGATCATAATTTTAAGTAACTATATTAAAATCAGCAAAGTACTGAGGTTTTCCAACAACAGAAGTGGAGCAGAAGGAAGGATTTGAAGGTAATAAAAATGAAATTGCAGCATCCTCATTCACCTTGCACAAAGCTGGACTCATTCTGAAGGACCAGTTACTGGGTCTTGTGACAGTCCCAGTGAAGCCCTAGAGCCAGAGCATTGCAAGTACTGTATGTGACTTGAGAAAATGAAAAATCTGCAAAATGGAAAGGCTGTTACAACTAGATTCCTCTATGCTACAGCATATTGCATCCTTCTCAGTGTGACTAAAGCACAAATTTTCCTTTTTAAGAGTTTCAAGGTCTAAGAGAAGCCACTTTGTCCCTCACCACACCTTCAGGTACTATACAAGCAACTAGAGCTTAACCATAGACTCCTTTTATCACTTCTAAATTGCAAGAAATAACAAGAACCTCCTTAGTAGTGTATCAAGGCAGAATAAAAACTGACCCAGAGTACTGTTAGTTTATCAACTATTTTTTGGTTCATAGGAAGGAAATTAAATATTTCTCCTTTCAATTAAATAAATAGTCAATGATGTGGCAAAGTGGGAAGGTACCTGCTTGGTTTGTTTGGTTTGAATGTAATTGATCTTTAAAGTACTTGTACTCATGGACTCTCCAGAGTCCTTTGTAGTTTTTCATAGAAGCTTTCATCTTTGACAGCCCATCCTTTCATAAATAGCAACTCTGCATAATGAAACTGTGCTTTTTCAATTAAAAATTTCAATGAGCATTTAATAGAAAGAAAAGTCATTTTAATTACAGAACTGAAGTTTCAAGAGACTATCTCTATTACACAAAATTATGGTAACTAATGCTTATTGCTAAACATTATTATTTATAACATAAGTCAGCTAACACATTTTTTGGCAACTATACTGCAGCTTAAGCATTCAATAATATTGTGGTTAAGAGTGAACCACTGAAAGATCAAAGTGAGTGCTGAAATCTAATGTATTTTTATTAAATTGCAGCCCATAACCTTAGTATACATTCTGTCATTCTTTCTGTTAATAATTATTTAAAATATCAGCTGCAGTTGTCTTCTTTCAAGCATGAGCTTGAGCAAAATGGAAGTTCTCTTTCAACATCACTCAAAATCAACAGCAGGAAAAAATGTATTTATAAATAAAATGCAGGGGGTTTCAGCACTCAGTGCTGTAATTTCTAATTAATATAATTTTCATCAACTCTGCTGTAAAATTCAAAAAATTCAGTGATCAGAAGAATGTTTTTATGCGTTCCTCATCCAAGGTACATGTGCCTGTTGCTCACTCTGCTGAAGCAGCAGTCTAATTATTTAGAAGCTTCTGGATTTGGATGTACTGAGACCTTTTTCAAAGCTGAGCAGTTGTTCCTCAATAATTAAGAGGCAGGAATTGATCTCTCTCTATTCCAGTTCTTATCTGAAGAAACTTGCTGATGTGGTTTCTCTGCATTTTGCTTCCTATCATTGATTAATTTTGAAGTCCAAAATTTTAAAACTAACCATTATGAAACCTGAAGAAGTTTGTCTTAGGCTTTTTCTCCTTTTAAATTTTCCCATATGTTTCTTTTCTCCCAGAAAAGGAATCCTGTGATTTCCAGCTCTCCCTCGAAATGCACTGGAAGATGACAGAGGAGGAAGCCTACAGGGACTCATCCCTATCAGAACTTCCTATGTCAGAGTGCTTTGAAGCAGGATGGAAAGATATTTTCAAAACTTAATTTCCTCTGTTTTACAGCAAATTGTCTACCACAAGACAGCTGGCAGTCCAAATGTTACAAGACAAAATGTTTGACTTTCACTCATAACGCTTCATTACTTGTTATTGTATTCAACATTTATAACTTTACAGAGAAATAGGAACCAGATCTGGGACACAAAACTACACAGTGCTGATCTCCTACAAGGATAATATTTCCTAAACTCCTGGATGCTCCTGTTTCCAACTGATTTTGTGTATTGTCAACACTTGTGACCTCGGGGGTGGGGGGGTTGGAATCAAGACATTGATACTTGTCAAACCTCAGCTTAACTGACCCATTTGAATACTACTGAGAAAGAAGATACCTTAGAGGGGAAATACATCAATAATCTATGTGGGCATGTGGCCACAAAGCCTCCTGAAAAAAATACAGTCAGAGAACTAAACCAGAGCTGTTTGTTTCTCAGTGAGTTCCATTTAGAACTAAAAAGCTCAGTGTTAAACTCCCTAATGCCAGAACACTTTTAGGCTCCTCCTTTTAATCAGCTTCTCCAAGCAGAAATAGGGCCTAGAAAAAGTTACCACTTGTCATTGTTTTCCCCTTCCTGTGTGCTCCCTCTTGATAAGAAACCTCTGATTAATGTTCCAGTGCTACTTCCACTTGGCCACCAAAAGCATTCTGTGCACCTTTTCTCTGGCAACACAACTTGCAATCAAAGGTCAAACCAATGCAATTGAGATTAGGCATCAGTTCTAATTTAGTTATACTGAATAGTGAAAACACATGGAAATAATCAGTGCATACCTGCACTACTCCACTAAAATATGGTTGATATGATTAAGTGCATCAACCAATATATAGAACAAAGTTAAATTACCATTAAAAAAACAAAATCAGTTTTTCTTCAAAATTATAACAAGAAAACCAACTACAAAGCTAGGAAAAGAACTGGTCTTCATCAATTTGCTCTTAGTGAAAAACTCCAGGATTTCTCTGATTCATACTGTCAAAGCAACACAGACAATTCATTCATAATAAAAATCTTGAGAAAAGTGAGCGTAATTTGCCTGGATAGTTCAAATAGTACAAGCCAAAAGTCAGTATTTCAAAATTGCTAAATCTGATTTTGAGCTAACATTTGACATTTGGAATATATTTTAGCCATGAATAAATTGTGAACTTCTCATGAGTAAGGCCATGAAATGTCCCTTCCTCCCCAAAATATAAACTTCCAAATGTTTAATAGAAAAAATCAACCGGATTTGAACAAAAAAAAAAATTTGCATGCAGATTACCACTCTTCCCAGTGGACTCTCCTTGACCTTAGATTTGCCACCATCATCTTCAGAGAACAAATATAATTGGATGTTCTCTTGCCTCACAGACCTAGAATACACCAGGCACAACTGTGCATAAAAGCTGCAGGGCTTTGTTTAAGAGGTGACACCAGCTCATCTCAAGGGCATTGTACCTAGCTGTAAAAACAAGTTTAAATAATACTTCCACAGAAGAACTCAGAAACTTAGTTATAAAATGCTCACTAGTGTGTTTGTTGATAGGATTATTGTAAGAGGTTAAATACTGTCAACATACAGAAATGAATGGAGTATTTTCATATCATTAAGTGGAGGAAGACAAATAATCCATCACACCACACAGCAAACACTGCATTCAGAAAAAATATTCAACAAAATGTTTAATTAGGGAATAAACTATAAATGCTTAAACTACTTGTTTAGTTTGTGACCTTTCAAGCATCACTTGTTCATTACCATAGCACCCTCCAAACTGAGACTAAGCAAATATCAACTGCTCCTAAACTTTTTAAACATTACATGTATTATTAAACACTAGAGAATTGCCAAAGCTAAATGGTTTTATTTGGAGAGCAGATTATAGCAATAAAAATTGCTACAATGTTCAAGTTCGGGGAAGAGTTAGATGCATGAGTAGTTTAGCAAACTTGCTAAAGAAATTACTATACATTCAGCCATAAGAATTCTGTGCCCTACATAGGGCCCTTTATTTGTTTCAATGCCACTTTATTTGTTTTCATGTTCCAATCTGTCATGGTTTGACACTGGCCCAATGCCAGGCACCCACAAAAGTCACTCACTCACCCTCCCTGCCACAGCTGGGCAGAGGGGAGAAAAAAAAATTAACAAAGGGTTCATGAGTTAAGGACTGGGGGAAAACACTCCAAGGGCAAAATAGGCTCAGCTTAGAGGTACAAAGTGAATTTATTACTAAGAGAGTCAAGAGGATGATAATGAGAAGTAAAATAAGCCCTTAAAAACAACTTTTCTTCCCCCTACCCCTCCCTCCTTCCCACCAACAGTGCAGGGGACAGGGTGTGGGGGTTTTGGTCAGTTCATCACCCAATTTCCCTCTGCTGCTCTGGTAGAGGAGCCCTTCCCCTGTGAGGCTGTGGGGTCCCTGCACGGGAGAGTTCTCCGTGAACTTCTCCAGTGTGGGGCCCCTCTCATGAGCAGCAATCCTCCCAAAACTGCTGCCATGTGAGTCCCTCCCGAA
>WBNO01024427.1:232221-271618 GCA_013400575.1 Peucedramus taeniatus
GGCTGTGGGTGGATCTCTGCATCCCTGTGGATCCCCAGGGGCTGTGGGTGGATCTCTGCATCCCTGCGGATCCCCTGGGGGTGGATCTCTGCATCCCTGTGGATCCCCAGGGGCTGTGGGTGGATCTCTGCATCCCTGTGGATCCCCAGGGGCAGCAGGGGCACAGCTGCTTCACCACGGTCTCACCAGGGCCTGCAGAGGAATCTCAGCTCTGGCCCCTGGAGCACCTCCTCCCCCTCCTTCTCCACTGACCTTGGTGTCTCCACTTTGTTTCCCTCAGGTGTTGTCACCTCCCCCTCTTCTCTAGCTGGAATTAACACTGTCCTCACTTTGGTTTGATTTTCTTCTCAAAGATGTTATTGCACAGGCATTACCAACCTCTCATTGCCCAGCCTTGGCCAGCAGCATGCCCATCTTCAGAGCCATCAGGGACTGGCTCTGCTGGACATGGAGGAAGCTCCAGCAGCTTCTCATAGAAGCCACCTCCATGGCCCCCCACTACCAAAAACCAGGCCATGCAAAACCAACACACCTTCTGACTCTGTTCTGATGTTTCTTTGTCTTTTGACACTTTTTCAGGCTATCACCATATTTGAACAGATTCCAGAGATAGTTACTAAAAATATGGACAGAACTTTAGGAACATACAATTTTACCCAAAGCAGCCCTCCTTATTTAGATTCTAAAATGAATCATGAGTGCCTCTGTTTAATTTAACCAATCCTGAAACAACAAAAGGTTCAATCCAGCTCTTAAAATGCTACTGACCGCAATATTGGTGCTAATTTGAACTAAGACAAACAACACAGATTAGGATCAGGCTGTAGCAGAAGACAGCCTTTGCAATAATACAGCTCTTGCCCACAGTGAGGTATCATTGTTATTCTTCTGTTTTTCATTTCCTTCTCCTGGTAACAGATCCCTCTAAGGAAGCCTGGCTACACTTCATTTTGTACCATTTAGGGTTTAGAAAGTCTGGTTCCCTTTATTTTAAGCAGGTGATTGATTTGCTTCTACACACTCTGTTCCTCAACAGCCACACCTATGTTGAGATCCTCTAACATGCTCATGAATAAGTCATTACTCACACACCTTCCTTCAAGAACAAAAAGGTAACTGCCAGCACAGGAGGGTTAGATCCACTGAACAAGCCACTAAGCACACTTCCTAAGAATTGCAAATCACCTTATAGCAGTTGAGAATCAAATAAAATTTAACAGTTTTATTTATAAAATTTGATTACACCAGTACCATGGGTTTTATATGCTATTCCCCACTCTTGAATCTACTGAAAAATATTCCTTAGGCTCAAATACAAGCTTCAAATCATACAGCCATAAAAACAGGCAATATTTGTAATACAAGATAAAACCAAATTGCCTTTAAAAATCCCACAGTATTTTGCACAGAAGTGAAACTGTTAGCTCTAATGTACTGGCCAAGATCCAGTCTGGGTAATTATGTTCTCTTACCTGAATTTCCCTTACAGTTATTCAGTTTCACCACCTGTCCTAAAACGCTGTGAACACTTAAGTGAATTCTGTTCCTTGTGCTAGAAAACTGATATAAAGCTTTCTGTTTCAGCCAAGGAAGAAAAAACCTATATATATACACATACATGCATACATTTATATACATATATATATGTCTGTATATAAATGTGCATGTTTTGCTGACCTCAAAGCAGTAATCTGCAATTTTTCTCAGATTATACAGGCTTCATTAAAATGTGTATCTGTCACTCTGCCAAAAGAAAAAGAGAAGACTTTCTGTCAGATCCATCAGCCAGATTGTCTTAGAAGCAGGAAATCATGGTATCAATCTCAGGCCTTCAAGGCCATCAGATTTGATCCAGTGTTCAGCAGTCTATTTTGGAAAAAGGAGTCTGAAATTGGGAGATACCCAGTTTTTGCAACAAGTGGAAGACTTGAGATTGGAGAAATAACTTCAATAAAGTTAAAATGTCATTGTAGGCACATTGGATTCACTAACCTCACTGAAAGACTGGGAAATGTTTTCCATTCAAAATGACCCTGCTTACAAAGCATGGCTAGGGCTTGTGGGGCTGCCAGGGCAGCTGCCTTCTGTAGTTGCTGGTCACCAAGATATTTGGACCAAGTTGAGTTTCCTGCCCTGATCCCCCCACTCCCTGCCTTTTGGGTGTACACAACACCCAAAAAAAGATACTGATTCAACCCTGCTGATCAGATAGCCCAGTTTTATACAAGTTTTTATTACTAATCAACACAATCAAGATTTGGTCTCATTAGACTGCTGCATTTCATCCCAAAGCTGTCTGCTGATTATTGTGTATGTCAAACAAGGTAAGGTTTCTAAGGAAACACTGTAATTTCTATTAAATGAGTCGATGCAATTAAAACATAGTCATGCTTCTGAGAATATAAACCCAAGTTCATTCATTTTCAAGTACAGATTGTAGTGTTTCTGTATCCTATTTTAACCTGCAACCTCAAAGGAAAAAGTGTAAAGAGCTGGGTCAATTTTGCTATTACACTAGGGCTGTCATCTAAATTGCTCATTCAAAAATATTGTCACATCCCTCACAGGTATCCTTATTGCCTATGGGCATTCCAGGCTTCTGAGATGGCCTTGCCTCTCCAGAACACAAGTAGAGGCACCCAAGAGCCAAGCTGAATATTACAGCCTGCATCCAGGGGACAAAATTTGGGATGATTATTCTGGCCATAGCTAGCTGGAAAGGCAGTTATTAAATTTGTAGAGAAAATCCAGACTAATTTGTAGAGAAAATCAGACTAGAAATCTGATGGTGGAGAGTTGATCAACAGGTTCAAGCCTAAACAGATGCCTGTGGCTATAAAGTTATTTATAGATCAAAATCAGTACTGAAGGATACTCTTCCCCCATGTCAAGTTACACGTGTGTACTTTTATTTCAAACTTTACAATGTTAAACAGCAAGATAATAACAACTAAAACTATTCAGCATCCATAAGAACATAAGTTATAATTTTCCTTCTCTGCAAGAAAATAGTGACTCTGTGATCCCTCATATATACCATAACAATAAATTATAAAAAGTTTTAATTTTAGTAAAGTTATCATTAAACAATCTGATATTCATTACGTACACAAGCACTTCTTGTAACCTAAACAATATCTAGTCCATGAATGTGTATATATGGCACATACACATTTTATTCTATTAGCTTTGAAGCCTTTCCCTAAAATTTCATGAAGAACTGAATTAAACTTTCCTAAAGCCCAACTTACTTTAGCAGTGCGACAAAAAAAACCCCAAAAACCTAGATTTTACAATCTGCAAGACAGAAGTATTTGACATTAAATGGAAGCATTACAGAAAGACTAAAATAAACAACACTAAGGAGAACAAATAATATGGCCTGATCAGCTCCAAAGTTCATAACTGGAAATCCACTTAGAGACAGAACTACACTACTCATTGAGCTATTCAGCCACTGATACACCTCTGACTTGCTTAACTCCAATGATGTCAGATTTCTGTTCATAATGAGGTGCAGTTTTGCCCAAAAATTGGAAGTCTTCAATCAAAGCACCTGAAGTGAAGAAAACTCATCACAGACAGCTTTAAAAGCATCCGTGCAAAGACAATTTGTTACAAATGATTCCGCTTTGAACCTTGCAAACTTGGCAGACATTTGCTTATGGTTGGTAGGTCCTGATGGAGTTATGAAAAAGCACAAAACCAACAAGAAACCAAAACAAGGACAAGTAAAAAGGAACAGGCTGACCTAGAACTGAATGATGAATTGGCCTCTGAAGCACTTTAAGAGCCAAATATAATAACACTTTTAGGTTTCATTTCCCCCACCCCTCAAGGCTTGTAATATTTCCTCATTAAGTAGTGCAGCTGAGGAACAAACTCAGCTCTCTTACTCCCAGACAGAACTATATGTGACATAAGTAATCAATATGTGCTCCAGAACCACTCTGTCTCCAAAGTAGTCACACCAGAAAGAAATGGTCTGAGCCAATGCACTGCAATTCATACATAAATTTTCTAAGAGAAGAAACTATAACGTCAATCTGCAAAAATCACTGCAAAATATTAAGTTCATTGTAAATATCTGCAGAGCTTCACTTTCCTCCTCTTCTTTAAAGAAAATTTCCTACCTTAAAACCATTAAACTTTAACAGCCTGTTTTGACAAGGGCAGAAAGCAGAAAGGAATAGATCACTTGTCTGCAACAACATAAAACAGTGTCCTAGTGATCCATAAAGGCCAATTGTCTGAAACATGTCTCATAATACACACAAGCCACTTTCCATCTTGAGACTGGCAAATGGCTCTTCCCTATTTTGACATCCATACAGCAGGTGTTTTAGTGGATTTTTTCCTCCCTCTTTTTTTTTTTAACCTCCAGTATAAAGCAGAAATTTTATTTCAGCTGTGTTTGCATCATTAGCTTTCTGGCAATCATATAAGCCTAAATTATCCAGGCAAGCAGTTTCATTTATCGAGACCTCTTGCTGGAAAAGAGCAGCAATCAAATCAGTCAGCCCAAATTATCCTTGACATTAACAAAGGGCTCTAGGATCATTCTAAGAAATTACTTTCTCCTATTAAGGAGCTGATTATGTTGTAGATGCCTCTGCCGCATCACAGCACAAAATGTTGTTTAAAATAAAAATGTTTATAAGAGCATGTAATTTTCATTGCCACTGTTTGTTATATCCAATGTTTTATTAAGGCATGCTAAATATATATTACATGTGTAAGGGTACGTGTGCACCAAGTGTATAAAAGCAGTAATGGCACAATTGCTTGTGCTTCCTTCAGCCAAGTAGCCCTGGGGAGAGGGGAAGCAGCAGCCAGCCCAGGCTGGGGGCTCTCCGAGGGTGAAGCCAAGAAAGCTCCACAGATTATTGCTCTGTGTCACCACAGGATTGAGGTCTTATCCTCTCAGAGGCCACATGAACTAGATTGAGTTTTCAGCTGTTCCCAGACAGTGGTGATTTCTCACTCATCTCCAGTAACTTCTCCCAGATCTTTATCAGGACAAATCTAACTGAGAACGCTTGAAATCGTAAAGAGCTCAAATGGGCAAGAGAGATATTGGGAGTTCTCCATGCTTGCCTTGATCAATGTGAAGCAGGAGGAAAAACGAAGACATCTTCAGTCTCAATCAGCAAAGTTTTATCTGAAAGTAGAAGAAAAGAATCCAGTTCTTAAATTTTGTAATCTAGGGCCCAAAGGACACTGCTGTTTCTGAGGTGGTGAGGTAACAGGTTCTGTATTCACAGCTCACTGATATGACATACAAAACTAAAACAAAATATTATCAAAAAATTTAAAAGTACTTCACAATTATTTCAACTGCAGAAAGAAAAAAATGCACAAGAAGCTAGAGCTGTCAAATGGATAAGGGAAAAATTAGAAGAGAGGAAAATGTATTCAAGCTTCAAAAAGAATATTAAAAAATCCTACTGGGAGCAAAAACGTATTTAAAACTAGAAAAATATCTTCTACTGAAAGCAATCCATAAAACACAGGATGTAGGAATTTTCCCCCCCAGGTAAAGACAATGAGCTAGAACAGCACCTCTGTGGTTAAAAAGAAAGACATTTCTGGTTCAGGGCCCAGCTATGCCACAGGCACAATACCTTATCTAAAATTATAGGCTCGTAATGCAAACACATTTTTATCAGACACCTAAATCTGGACCAAATAAAAAATATAATGAACAGCTTAAAATGCACCACAATCGAGTGAGAATTCCTAATTGTTGGTTTTAAGCTCAAAATTAGTAAGTCTGTAAGATTGCACTATGACTGGTGAAGTCACAATATTGAAGGCTGACATTGATTTTAGACATCCCTACCCTGCATTTGCTAGACAAGTTTCCTGCACACTCAGTGGTATGAAATCAGTTATTACATATTCTCCTCTCCAGTTGCATACTATTAAATAGATTTTCCTGCATAAAGACTCAGGCATATTGTGCCATCAGTTTTCAGATGTTGTTTGCAGTTCCTTTTCCCAAAATGTGCATCCTACTTCTAGACAAGCAGACTAAATTCCAGCCAAATATGGCTCATATAGAGTTAGAATTAGAGAATCATGTGTAGACTGATTTGACAGATTACACTGGTTTCTGGATCCCTCAGTACCTCTCAAACCAACCTCCATAAATCAGTGTCTTGTAAATCTTGCCCTGGCACAGCTCACTTTCTAGTACAGTATGTTCTATATCCCCTCAAATCACTGTAAGGTCACAGCAAAATTCACTGGGACATGCATCTTAAATAAAGTGATCATCAACCTGTCCCCAGAACTGAGTTTAGGTTACAAAGCAGACCATGAGACCAGATGTGATTTACCTTAGCTGGCTCAGCAGCAGCATCTTCCTTTCACCCTCTGAGCTGGATTCCCACAGGTGGGAAGCACATCAGACACCAGAAATGGCAACCATCCCTCACCATGCTTTTCTCTGGATTTGGAAATGACACTCAGGGAAGATACAGGCTTTAAAGCTGTAGATCTGGCCAGCTGTGTCCAAGACACAGAGGCATGACACATTTCAGAAGATGTCATTCAGTGATTGTCATTATAATGTCTGGAAAAGGGTTGAAAAGCAGAAACACAAGAAAACCTCTCCTATAGATACCACAGTAGTTTATTTGTAGGCACTAGCATTTACATATATTGTCTTTTAATCAGTACAAACAGCTTCATTAATTTCAGCTCCCTTCTGAACCAAGACAGTGTATAAAATCTGATCTAAGTGACCCACAAACCCTCTTTTTCACCTTGGAAGCCTTTGGTCATTGTACAAATACGTTTATTTAGTATACATGAGTCTCCAAAGAAAATTCACAATGTATGACAGTCTAAAAAGTCCCCATCAAGTCAAGAAGGCAACATTACTGGGTTATTTTGTCTGTTTTGTAAGTTTTTTTTCACTGTTTTGTCCTCACAAATCCCAAACTCATTAGCACTAAAAGCTAGAGAGAAAAGAGAAAAAAAGCTGGTGAGAAAAACGAGAAACAAAGAAGAGAAAAAGAAGAGAAAAAAGCGGATGTCAAGACTATCATTCTTTTTATGATCTTCCATCTTGAGGGAAAGATTTAGTCAGCTAATTCTTTTCCCCCTCCTCCCCTCCCCCCTTACAGTTAAACCTGGTGAGATTCTTAAACACATTCTGCAAAGAATTACTTGGTTCTTTAATAATCTCTCCAGAGAACATGTTGCATGTGAGCATTTCTCCTGCTTACTCCTTCCTTGCCAAGGGCATATAATTGTGTCTTTAAAGTGAAAATATGACTCACACCTCTAATGGATCTCAGATATATTACAGGTATAGATGTACCTCAATCTAAAAATGCTTTCTTATTTTATTACAGCAAGATTTGTAGCTGGATTTCCCCAAAATTCAGATTAAAGTTGTTTTTCTATTTCCTCTATAGCTTAATAAACATTTAATTTTGGTACTGAGAAGTCTTTAGCTGGACAGAGGGAGGGCACAATTAAAGAGCAACCTTAGAAGCATTCTTGCAAGATGCAGGAAATCTTCTAAACTCACACAGAAAGCGGAGAAAATTAATCTAAATATTACACCATTATATAATCTATTCTAGAAAGTAAAAATACTGTTATTTGGAAAAAGCTTTTGATATTTTTAAGTTGGTTTTTATTCCTACCAAACTTCAGAGAAAAGTGAATTTTATTAGGAAGTTTCAATTGAGCAAAGGTTCATAATGACAAGTTTTAAATTTCATAGTCACTCCAACAAATAAATGGAAGAAAATATTTCAAAGCTATGCTATCATTCAGTCTTATATTTTAAAGGAAAGAAGTTAAAAATAAAAAAGCAACAAAGAGTCATCTCTTCTAAATCCTACAGAGAGATCTGAAGAGACTGTGTGTCTGCCTAAGAAACTTAGCAGGGACACTCAGTCCCACCCTCCTGCTCAAACACAGCACAGATCAGAAATGATTGAAGCACAGTCATCTCAGGGGCAAACAGAAGAGCTTTCTTCTTTAATATCAGGGGTTTTAATGAAGGCTAAGCCTTTGCTCCCTATCTCTTCTCTGCCTTCAGCAGAAGCGCATCACTGACTAACAAAAACTCACCAGCATGAGTTTCACAACTTGTATGACAAACCTGCATGGAAAAAAAATTAGGGACAAACTTAATACAAATGCAAATCTTCCTTTCTGGAAGAATTTTCATACAAATATTAAAGATGATCATATGTACAAGACAACCTATAAACTGAAACTGACTGAATTAATACAGTTGTAACTTTCATTAATATTACAATAATATTGCAATAAAAGTGATTACAATAAAAGTAAAATAAAACATTTTAAATTACTGGAAATATTTCCAGCAGTTTCCAAAAGGCATGGAAGAACATACTGTAAAAAGAGAACCTGAAAGGGATGTTCATGAAATCCTGTTTCAGAACAGATTCTCTACCTGTGAGCAAAGACTGACAGAGACAAAGTCAGCACTGATTTATTGCTGTATTTAGTCAAGAAATAGACTTTAGTACTTGATTCTTATCCTTTGCATGGTTAGTTCAGCTGAACTTGCCTGTCTCAAGTGTGTATTTTACTGCAGAGGATCTTGGTTTAATTAGTCTCAGGTCACGAATTGTGCCACTTCAAAAGCCCATCTGAAGAGCAGGCACTCCATGGCAAAACAAAGTAGTTGAACACAAGATTTCTTTTAAGGAAAACATAACTTTACATGTCCAAATATACTAAAAGGTTTTGTCTTTGACTGACAGAACACGACACAAAACCCTCAAGAAATTATTCACTGAACAGAGCAACAACCAACTGCTCAAAATTTCAATCAAAGTTCAAAGTAAGCTTAGATGTTTTGCAATCATCATCATCTCTTAAGATAATTTACATGACATTTTTACATGGTGAGGCAGTTAAAGTCAGTTTGTCTTGCTTGTTTCTTCTTATTAGGAGTTACTTTTAGATACATCAAAATGAAAATAACTCTAAAATTTTGCTATTTTCCTCTGAGTACTTTTACTCAACAAGCAGTAGTAGATTAAGCTGTACTGCAAATCCGTTATGAGTTAATTCAGGTTTTAAACCTTTAAAAAAGCCTAACAGATTTTCTGTTTCTAACCAAGCCCCAAAAATCCCAGTGACTTAGGTTCTTGCAAAGAAACACTCAGATATTGCTGGAAAATACAAACTGAAAGTCAAGAAACACCCTATTTTACCGGCAGATATTGCTCCCAAGTTACTCACACAGCATTTTCATTGTGGCACTAGCCACTTTCTGATGTCACCACCAATCCCAAACCCTGTGTGAGGAGGAGAACTTCTCCAGCCACTGCTCACAACAACCCTGCACTGCAGACACAGGGGTTGCATTTGTATTGCAGAGAAGAGCTGGAACAGGAACAGGTTCAGCTGCCAAGGAGCAGCAGGAAAGAGCTGGACACAAGCAGAGGTCTGAGAATGTTCCAAGGGCAGTGCCAGGAATGAGAAGAACAGCTAAAAACCAAGAAAGCAGTGAGCCAAGGGCTCCCCCTGCACTGAGGAAGGTCCTTCCTGTGCTGCAACTCCTAATTTCCAATCTCTTATTTTTCTCCTGTCCTATTTACTGTTGTAAAAACCTGACCCTTCGTGGCAGGGAAGAATGATGCTCTGACTCCATGTGATCAGAAGGCTCTTTTATTATTTTATGATACTATATTATGTTAAAGAAAACGATACTAAAGAATAGAGAAGGATACTCATAGAAGGCTAGACAGATAATAATGAAACTCATGACTCATTCCAGAGTCTGACATAGCTTGTGTGACCATTGGTCAGTGATTGAAAACAATCTGGCACACCAGAGCCCAGTCAAGCTCATCAATACAGGTAAACAAATTCCTAGCACATTCCACATGAGCAAAACACAGGAGCAGCAAATGAGATAAGGATTGTTTTTCCATCTCTGGGGCTTC
This sequence comes from Peucedramus taeniatus, assembly GCA_013400575.1. Taxonomy (NCBI): domain Eukaryota; kingdom Metazoa; phylum Chordata; class Aves; order Passeriformes; family Fringillidae; genus Peucedramus; species Peucedramus taeniatus. The sequence continues at coordinate 242,169 of WBNO01024427.1, forward strand.
TCTCTGCCTTTTCAGCTTCCCAGGATAAAATCCTGAGCGAAGGAATTATGTTCAGTGAAATGTGATAACCACACTGTTTACCATCCTATGTGTTTAGCTAAATTGAAAAGATGCAAAAATGTCATGAACCCAGAAGGACTTCAGCATTTACCTGTGAATGAGAGGGGACAAAACCAAAAAATATAAGAATGAAGGCATTCAGAGTTTTGAAGAAGTACTATCAAAGCCTGGGAAAACATTATCAGGACAGATGAGAGAGATGGACCTTTGTGTAAATTTCATAACAGCAGCAAGTTTTTAATATGTATCAGGTGAAAGTACAGAACAGGACAAAGCAGAAATAGAAAGGCAAAAACAGAGAAGGATCAGGTTAAATGACACCCTCAATATTAAAATTGATGCATTACATTCCTACCAATTTGCAGACACTAATTCAGGTATTATCTCTGCAATGAAAAATTGAGGCCTTCTTTTCAATGTTACTTGATTATAAGCTGCAGAAACAAGTAATTTTTAGAGTGACTTTTGGATGCAAAATATTCCTAGGAAATAGCTGTGGGAGAACAATTTTGCTATTTGAGGGGGTTATTTGAACTGTGCTGACATTCTGAACTAGTCCTGTGCATATGGAAAAACTAAGATAATGATGGCATTTTGTTTCAATTCTAAACGTTGTTTGGACTTGCTGTTTGTTCACCACAAAGTAAAACTGAGATTTATGAAATGAAACAATTAAGGACTCCTTTTTTTAAAAAAAAAGAAATATCTGAACTTCACAGACCCCCTTTGTTTTATTTCCTTTAAAGGAAATTTCAACAAAACCCAGAATTCCTACACACCTTAAACAGGACTTCAGAGAATTCTCCTAATAGAAAGACTAAACTACAAAAGTGGTAGGAAAGAATTTGAAGGGATAGAGATGAAATACTTGAATTAGTAATTATTGTGACAAAAAAGTGCCAGTAATTCTATGTTCCCTGTAGATGATAAAACCAAGGCTACCAGCAGGTCAACTCCATCTCCTTGTTGTTTTTTCCCAATTCTCCTCTGATGTAACACAGATTTCAGGATGGAGCAAAATGACTTGTTAGCTTTCTTTAAAGGACAGGCTGATATGAAATCATCTGAAGGAACGTTGTAATTTGTGTTTCAGTGCTCCCAAGCCACTTTCTCATTTAAATTACTAATTTCATCTAAGTTCATATTTTGTTTTCTAGAGTTCCTAGTTCCCTCCTTGCAATCAAAGATTCTTAAATTGTCTTATTTTCTCTACTCTAATTGTACTTATGACACAGGCTCAGATTTTGATAACAAGTTATAAAAATTTTCACTTGGCTCTCCTTTTGAAACTAAGGTATCTTGGATACTTTTAGTGAGGCTAATCATGTAATTTCTGAAACAGAAAAAAGCAGGAAGTTCAATAAAAATAGAATTCAAAGCTTATGCCAGGTGTCTACAAAGGCAGAAAAGTTACAACCCCCCACCCTGGCATTGCAAGCCTTTGAACTTGCAGCCTTTCAGAGATCAGCTTCTGTGCTTATGCCTCAATTCAGCTGGGCAATGAATAAAAAGAAAATGCATTGGAGCAGATAAGAGCCCAAGCAGCTATTGAGTGTGAGTGTCCTAGAAAAGGGAAAGCCAGAAGTAAAGTCCCTTACTTCTGAAAAAAATCAAATACTCTATTTCTCCTTCCCTTTTATCTTTTAAGACTCCATGTGCCAAGTCCTACTTCAGATTCTTAACATATTTAACTATTGGGAGAGCTAATAAATAAGAGATGAGTGTTTGGAATAATAATTTCACTGATACAAAGAACCCCCTGAACTGAGCATGTTTTCCCTTCCTGCCATGAATTCCCTAAAGTTACTGTTCATTACAACCTCTTCTAAAAACACAAGTTCTCTTCCTGAAGACGTTCATCACTGATTTCTGTCTGAAACCACTGCCAAGAGCAGGTTTTTCACTGAGCTCTTGGGATAAATGACATCTCTCCAGAGAACGTGGCCAAGGTCTCCATCAGCCCATTATCAGTGAAAACACCTCGAGTTTGACTGATCAGGGGCAGGCCACAAGGACGGACACAAAACTGAAAATATAAACAATCCATTATGCTGAATAATTTTTATTTTATTTCCAGAACACAAACTTCAGCCCTTCCTCATTTCAAACATGTTCTCCTTCTCACTTTGTAGTGTTTAACTTGCATAATTAATTAGCTTCAACTAGGAGAAAGAACTATGAAAAATACTTGAAGAGAGGGATAAGGACAAAAAAGCTGGATACACAGTTTTCAGGACTTCAAAGCAACAATGTTTTCTTGCAGACTGCACAGCAGGGATTGCCTGAGGTAAGATAACTTTACTAGAGCAACAGAGACTCAGCCTAAGCATTAATAAAAGGGCTGACTTGCAGAATAAAAAAAAAGGTTTGATTTTAGTCTAAAAATTAATTATGGCCAATAAGAGAAGCATGAAGACTAACACGTTGAGCTTTAAAGGTGAAAATCCTTTAAGGTAAGGCTCTTACTAAAAATCAGTAACCTGAAGAAAAACATGACAAAAGCCAGCTTTCTTTTCTGTGATCAGCATTAAAGTACAAAGTTTTAAGAATTATCTCCATCACTTTGCACTTTATATAGGACATGTACAACAGCACTACAAGGTTTTAAATGCCTTTTCACTGGATCTTCAAGAAATAAGCTGATGGCAACACAAATAATGGCACAGAATAGCCTATCATTATTTTATAGTACTTTCAAGTCAGTAAAAAATGTGTGTTGAATAAGATCCCAGCTCTTAGAAACTTGCAGTGTGCTGAAATTTTGCAGTTTCCTTCTCAAATATTTTTCATAAACATGAGACCAGAGAGAAAACCAAAAACCTTTTCAAGTTATACCCGAGCATTTTCTGAACAAAGGAATAACCATCTGTACACTCACCATTAACATCTGTAACACTCAGCAGTTCTCTCAATGTTAATAAAATGTAAATTATTTACTCACTTTTCTGTAAAGCAGTAAATAAAAATATCATTAGTGTTAATGAAGCATCTTTAAAAAGCATCACTTGTCCCAGTGAAGCTGTAAGCTGCCATTTACCAGATGTCTCATCTCTTAGCAGGTACTAAAATAACAGAAAGACCCTTCTATGTCTTCTAGGTACCAACTAAAGTCTAAAATATTACTACTCATTTCTTACTGCACTCTCCAAAACTCTAAGAAGTGATGGAAAATAAAATTTTTCAGAGTGGTGGAAAAAAAACCAAAAAAAAACCCAAACAACCAAACCCAAGTAATAAAAACTCTTTAAGACTATGGTAGCATGCAAAATATGGCAAGGTTACCAGAAGAACTGGTTTTAAACAAATTCAGTCTGGAAGTTAAACTAAGTCCAAACCACAAGCAGAATAAGGTTATAGAAATATCTCCCACAAACAACAGTGGCCAAAGAAACCTAGAGTAAAAAAATAAAATACCATTTTGCAGCTATATTCCTCACAACTTGAAATCAGTTGGCTGTTCATTTTGGTTATGTGTATGCTGTAAAACTGTATACCACTGAGAAGATTCCATTATTATTTTTATTATAGTTAAACTCAAACTGTCAAAAAATCTTCAATATTTCTTCTAGTAAGATAGGGCAGTACATTAAAGTAAATCCAATTAGAGTACCTTGGAGCAAGTGTGAAATTTTTACAGAGTTATTTAATAATTAATCTTAAATATTCCAGCAGGGGAAAGACATTTTTTTATTTCCTGACATTTTTTTCCACTTTTCTGAAACTTCAGCATCACAATTTTGTGTCAAACAATAAAGCCTCCTAAACCCTTAATGCAGGCCTGCAGGCACATTCTTGCACCCAACATAACTTCAGTACTCTGCATATTAATGGCAGTAACTGCATTTCTGTGTATTTCTACAAAAGCCCATAAAAGACAAGACTGCCTTTTCCACCTCATTGCAAGTTATAGCCTGAAAAGATGAGATGATATAATCCTCTTTCTCCCACTCAACTTCTTTTTTTACTTAGTATTTAGTCTAGTGACTTTTCCTCAGTGAGGTATCAGAGACCAAAAGAGAATTCTTCCCCTACATAAAGTAACTTCAATTTCAAGTTGCACTACAATTTCAAGGCTGAACTTAATCTTTTCTTCAATGTAGGCAATACTGTTTAGTGTTTCAGCTTTTCTACAAGTATTTTCCTTTAAAGTCTTGAACTATCAACATAAACTGAAAACACAGTAAAATTCCAGACTTCAGCATGTGAGAAGACAAAATTGATACTGAAATAAGTTCATATTGCAAATTCAAGGTGAGTACTGATCTGAACCTATCGATACTGAAATATATCCATATTGCAAAGCCAAGGTGAATTACTGATGTGAGCCACTTATGCAAGGCTCCAAGAGGGCTGTGCTCCAGCTGAACAACTGATTCTCTGTGCAGACCTGACCAGAGCACATTGATCCCCAAAAATGAGCCATGCCTGGTACCTAAAGCCCATCAGGAGGGTGCAGTGCATGCAGCAAGCCCACCTCACCCTGCAGACCCAGCACAGCACCCCACTGCTCCATTTTCTGTAAAATATGGCAGCTCATTCTTGTCTATTTACCATCAAACCAGCCCATAATAAAAATGTTTTTTCTTCATGCCAAGTGAAGACCACTTGTATTCCTTAAACAAAATAGTCAATTTCCACAAAGGCAACTAATTTGATAACAGAAACCATCTGCCTGATTTTTCTGTCCAAGCACTCAGCTCTTACACAGCCTTAGCAGTTTCACAAGCATGAAGAAAGGAAGGTGGTGGATTTCTTTTTAACTTAAGGACAAGTCTGATAATAAACCTGAGGCACACAAACCCAGCTTTTTTCTTTGGAGTCAAGAGAGCAGATAGCCAGTCCTAGAAACAGAGACCAGAGAATTTGGTTCCAAAATCACTTAAGCAGTCATCTAGACAAAATGAAGAGCTCTCAAAGCTGTGCTGCCAGCCTTTGGGAAAATGCAGGGATTACCTAAAAGATGATCAAGCTGACAGGAAATTTGCATATTTTAACTCTGCAGTTTGCTATCAAGATGGTTTTCGAAATAGAATAAATATAAAGTTCTTACACATGAAGCTTTTAGTGCTTTCTCTCGATCTTGCAAAAGCTGTTTTTGTCAAAAGCTTACAAAACTTACAAAAAAATGAGCTCAGAATTCTGAGCTCATAACACCTATTCAAAGGTAATACCCTCTTACTGTTCACATTTGTTACATTTTCACTGTATCTCAACAAATACAGAAAAATTTTCTTATTTCTTCTCATGGAAGGAGAGTAGCAGGAAGCTGAGTCACGGTACCATGATGTGAACGAGTTCCATCCTCAGGAGAAACTCTGAAACACCTCTCCCCCTTTTGGTTCTGCATGCAGACAGCAGTGGTAATGGCTTATTAAATAATTCTAATTAAAACCAAGCAGGTTCATCCTAGATTCCCTCAAGTTAACTCTGATTAGTGGCTTTACACAGACTGTACATCTTTGCTGAAATGATCAAAAGAGAAAATCCCTTTAAGCAGTTACAAAGTACATTCACCACTCAGAGGCATAAAAGCCACTTATATTTCACTTAAATCCTACCTCTAACATCCAACTTCTGCTGTGTCATTTCTTCTGGCTCTTAAATATAGTGCTTTAGTGCATCTGTCACTGCCAACACCTGCAAGTATGAAACAAGAAGAACTAAAACAAAAATCCCCACATTCTGCAATGGTTTAATATGGGAAGAGACCTGTACAATATGCATGCTACCAAAACCTGGTACTGCACTTCTTAAAGGCATTCAGGTCTTCCTTTAAAAAGATTACTTTTTTTTCAAAACTGAAGAGGAGTCTCTTGTCCTCAGAATTTACACAGGCTAGCACATTCTAGACACAAGCAAACAAACAACCTTTCAGCTCTAACTAGTGGGTAAACACACAACATTTTGTCAAGCCTTCTTATACCAAGTAGGTTTTTTTAAGATAAACCACAGCATTTCACATACTCTTGTGACTTTTTCCTCTCAGATTAATCCCTCACGTTTATCCCTTTCAAGCATTCTGCTGCAGAAGCAGATTTCTCATTTAAGATATATTGCCTTGTAAGATATATTGCCCTTACTCAAATGCTTTCCATCATTTGGCAAATTGCTAGAATTCCAGGGGAAAAAAACAAATCACTCACAAAAATATGCAACAGCTGATCTAAACAAAAGGCACTAAGGCACCCTATCACATTCTAAAAATAGAAGCATTTCAATATAATTAATGCACATTTTCTCCAGTGGAAATATAGTTGGTGGGCCATTAGTTACAACCCATGGAGTCAGACTGGAAATTCTGAACCAATGCAGGAACCTGCCTCTGTCAGTGAGGCAAACCAATCTCAATTCTACATTGCAAGTGATCTTTCAGCAACACCAGCAAGGAAGTGATTTTCATATAAAAAGTCATATCTATCTCGAGCAAATAGTCTAGAATAACTGAGGATTATAGAAGGTAAAAAGCAACCATCCATCTATCTGATTAGACCACTAGAGTGCTCAGAGTTGATCAAAGTATTTTTCTAATTCAGTTTGAAAATCTCACTCATAAACTGAAAAACCCATCAGTGTGCTAGACTCTGAACCAGCCTGACTGAGAAGGCAGCCAGGGCAGCTTCTTCCTTCTTCTTGGAACATCTTCTGGTCTTTGAGAAAGAACACATTGTGCATCATGTAGATGCAATGCACACACAAAGACTTGTCTGAGTGAAAGCAAGGAAAAGAAAGGATACACACCAAAAAGACACAAATATAGAATGGTGTGTAAAAACATCCTTCATCACTCACCTGCTCTTGTAAGGCAACACAACAGAATCTGGATCAGGCCCAAAGAGGAGCTGTTCTTACACAGGTGTTCCTTTCCTCTAAATCAGTATTTTCTGCAGGATATTACTGAAAAAGAAAGCATTCAAATGAAAATCATCAGGCTGATATATTAAATCTTTGCTAATACTTCTTTAATTTACATTAAAATAGTTAAGGAAGCAGAAGCTTCTGAATTTTCAGTATTGTCCTTCAACAGTCATTTATGGCAAACACAGATTTAAGGAATGTGGAATGACAAACTAGAAGAAAGTACAATTTCCTCTCAGAACAAGAGTGTCAGCAGAGCTGTTACTCAGCCATACCAGTTTACATCTCTTCTTCTCCATCCCTGTCACAGAGTATTTAACTTTGCAGAAAGCACAAGGCAGAATCAGTTTTAAAACAAACAAAACCAATAAAAACCCCAAAAGCATTCTTTTCTCAAGCTTTTACTCAAATGTCTCCATAGCAGTAAATCACTTCATAGAAGTTAACACCTGCCATAAAATAAATGCTAAAATACACTTGGATCACAAAACTCTGGCACATATAACATTGCATTTTACAGTGAAGAGCTCCCCTTCCTAAGACTGGGATCTCTCATCACCACGTACGAGCTGGGGTTATACAAGAGCCCTCACATGGGGAAAAAAACATGAGAACCTTTCCCCCAAGACCAGACACAGGGATTAGGTGTGTCTGAATTGATAGGAACATACTAAATTATGCCATATATATTGATCCATTTTTCATTATTCCAAAGTTCATCTAGTAGGACATAGACACTGGACACACTTCTTACAAACAAAGCCATACCATAGTCAAGATTTAAAAAAAAAAGCTTAAGAAGGATGTCAAGACAAAAATAAAGCTATTAATCTCATTAGATATGTTCTTCTAACAGTTAATATATAACAAGCTCTTGTCACCATGTCAAATGTTGAAAAGACTGATTTGAATGTGAGGCTTTTAAATAGCAAAAATAAACTGTTTCACTTATGTTTCATTTGTTGATCGAGTTGCAAAAAGCAGAAATACTACATGACTTGTGTACACACATGTGAAGCTATTTGATTTGAATAGTGAAACTTAACAATGCTAAAAATCTGAAAGGTTTTGTTTAATGATTTCTTTGAAACTCAGAGTGGCTGCTTTTCATGAATTGTTAATTCCTTATATTATTTAGAATACTCTCTCCACACATTAGAAAGCAGCACTCATTGCATAAGAACAGTTTATATTGATTACAATGTCTACATCACCATTCTTATAATTTATGTGACAATATATATTCTAAGTATTACTAGCTACTTTAGAGATTCTATAAATACTCTATGCACATCCCTTCCTTGAAATGACCAAATCAGCATCCTGTTGTCATAGTAGCAAGTTGGTTTTTGAAGCCCAGACCAGGGAGGTGGCTGTGACTGAGTCCAGATAGGTAAATTACCTCATCCACCCATCTGCTTCTGCCATGGGACAGAAGGGAAAAGCCTGAAGAGTTTCTGTTCCTCCCACACCTCCTGCCTCTCAGTCTGATATTTTACATCTCTACAGACTAAAGCTTCAAAACGAGCATGATCTCTGCTATGTTCCTTCATTTCCAGTTCCTGGAGATCCCAACTGGTGAGGGAAAAAACCCAAACATACAAAAAGAATGGGGCTCCCCCAGCCCCTTATTATTCAAAGCATGTATTTCAAGCAAGAATATATGTATAGTTTTCAAGACAATACACAATTAACCTGTGAAATAACACCATAGAGTAATAGGCAGCATCCTGCTATTGATGGCTTAACTCCAAATTCATTTAATATGACTCAGGCATTCTGGAAGGGCAGAGGAACAGGTAGGCTTAAATAAAATTTATTACCATTTACAAACTGCTGTAAATCAATGTATTTGGCCAAAGCAGTAAAAATGCAAAGCCATTCAATTCTTGCATAGGACTGAACTCTCAGGCATACATTTGACAGGACTCTGTTCTGGCAGAAGTTTTTTCCACAGAAAGGGATCTGTTTTGTGACCCCAGCCTTGCTGTATCAAGCATACCCAAACATCAAGATAGATGGTGATTCCTGTAAATAATTTCAGCAGTAATTGTCCTGGAAATGCTTCAACTAATGCCTTTGCTCAAAAATCATCACTAACATCAGACTCATACTGAATAGAAATTTTGTCTTAATACTGTGAGCCAAAGAGCCAATTTTGATCATTTTTATTCAGTCTCTCAAGTCACTAAGATTCAGAATTAATGAGTTTCACTAAGGCAATCTGATGTTCCTGCAGAGTGCAACGAGAGCTTTTAAACAAGAGGGGCCCTCACAGCTCTCCTAGAAGCAGCAAAACAAGTGAGAGTTGCGACATTTGCACAAAACCTGCTCTCTTTAATGTACCTTGCATTGGAAACATCAAGTCAAAGTCTCCCAGATATTGAACTTCATTTTCAAAACCTTGATCAGCTTTTGCTGATGTGTTGTCATATCATCATTTTCTGATATTAAAGAGGGTCATGAACATGCCCAACTCCGCACAATGTGTCAATACAAACTTAAGTTTCACATGGTATTTTTAACCCACTTGCAACTGAACAGACAAATGTTCTTTCAGTGGCCTTTTCAGATGGCTGTTCTCTCCACACCTTTGCCCTAAAAACACATTAACTAAGCCATAAGGCTAAATGTGTGAAAAAGCAAAACAAATGTGTGTTGAATTAGACACAGGAACAATTCAGCCTCAGCTTTCACTTCTTGCTGCCCTCTCTAATGGTCATTGTCCCTCCTGCCTGATGAAAAGCATTTATCCAATCCATCAAAAAGTTTTTTCTTTGCCTCCAGAACATAATCATGCCATCTCTTCCTTTAGCAATTAGAAAATGTTGCCACTAGTGAGATGATATTAATAAGTAAAATTAATTAGGCAATAATCAATAACAATATTTTAAAAGAGGATGTAAGTTTTAAATATTTATGTAATTTCTTCAAGTTTCCCCAGTGATCTTTCTGTAATGTGGAATAAAACCAGAGCAAATTTATCTTAATCAAGTGGAATAAAAAAGTATCAAATGACTTTTAAGTTCAACAATCTTCATACACAGCACATGATGAAATAACTGACATCAAGTAAAGAAAGGAAAAAAACTGAAAAGTATAAAAGCTCACAATGGGTATTGGTTTGCTGTAAGAATGCAAGATATGTTTCTTAGAGATTCAAGAGGCAAGGCTGGTAAAAAATCCACTTGATGAAAAAATCTTAATGAGGACCTGCAAATAAATCAGCCAGCAGTGCCACAGGTTCAGCATCTCCAACTACTTCAATACCTTCATCTTGATGGAGTAATCAGCTGGAGGAATAAGAAACAAAACCTTCATAGGAAATCAGCTTCCTTTTTCTTGGCAAAGGGACAGGAAAGAAAAAGGCAACCAATATTTTCTGGAGAGAAGACTACACAGAGGCAAAAGGACCAACATTCAAGCCTCAACACCAGGTAAGTTCTTAATGCAAAACATACTTAAAAAACAAAAAACAAAAAACAAAAAAAAAAAAAAAAAAAAAAAACCAAAAAAAAAAAAAAACAACTTTGCTTCTGTATAGTTTTCAGTTTGCTTTGCTTCTGTGAATGAGCCCACCTGCTTTCCATGTGTATAACAGATTCTAATAATACTTAGCAACTATTTGATATCTATGCTCATACTATACAAGAGTTAACAAATTCCAATAAACCTACTATGAACTCTTCCTTGAACTAATCCATCCCAAAAAAACTCCTAACATATCTTCAACATTCCTTTGCATTAAATAGCAGTTTTCCCAAGCCCTCCATCTCCTAAAACTGTATAGAATTAGTAAATTTTTCCTCCACTTGCAAAAAGGACTTGCACATTTTATTAGCTAAAACTTCACTCTAATGCTCAGATCTGATTTTCAGATAAGTCTGTCTCACAGAAATCAGAAATATGTACATGTATGTACTGAAAAAAAAAAAAAAAAATCTACGTAAAATTCTGTCTCCACTCCCCTTGTTCTCCTTTCAGTGTTTGGGTTCTCCCACCTCCCTGGGGCTGATACACACAGCAAGGAAAGTATATCCCAAACAGCTTATAGCCTCAGTTTCAGAAAAAGAGGTGTTGGAGAGTGATTTAATTACTGTGAAGATGCTTGGTCCCATTAGGGTGACCCAGAGTACACAAGGAATTTGCACTGTCAACATAGATAAGAAATTTCATCAGCTCTCAATCAGTTAAGATTTCACCTTTGACTTAAATTTCCTTCTACTCTATTATCACAGCCAAGCATTTTATTCTACAGGGGGTCTAAACCATTCATGCAAATTTAATTTATGGCAATTTAAACTGTATCAGAAAGTTAATAATGTAGGAATAATGCATGTGTCTCTCACTGAGTTTAATCAGTGCCCATTAACGTGCCTGTTATTCTGCCTTTTTGTTATTCATGCGTTCTAATCTGAAACCACATTTACATTGAGTGGAAACAAACTTACCCAGCTCATCAGAGCTCAAAGTAAAATCCTAACTTGCCCAAAAGACTGATTTTACTGAAGTGATTTTATTTTTCTTAATAAATAAATTACAAAAGTTCCCACATAGATGTAACAATTACAAATATTTGCAAGTGCACCTTGATTCCACCTGCCAAAAAAATAAACATCACTCAATAGTTTATTTCAGCAAACTCAGGTTTTGAAATACAATGCATTGCAAAAACAAAAGTGTTAGCATTAATAACTGCTAACAAAGGAGAAGAAAATCTCACTAAACATGTTTTAACAGTGGGAAGGGAAACAGAGCATTTCAGTGCACAATTGTATTTTCAAAGAGTTTCTTCTAACCCATGGTGCCAGAAGCAGTGGATTAACCTACTTTCTGTGGGCACAAGACTAGAATCTATTGCTGAGTGCAGCTGTCAGAACCACCTGCGTATCTTTGGCTTCAGTCAAGTCTCAGAAGTAAGCCAAAGGGTGATTTCAGGATGCTGCAGTGTCCATTTTAATTTGTTTGCAAAAAACAAAGTGAAACACGACCAGTATAAACTGGGAACGTTGGAAGCTGCTAACCATGTCTGCCTAGAGGCTTTAATTAGACCAAGCTGCTATAATTTGTGCTTGTCATATTTTTCCAGAAGATGCAATGACGTCAGTTCGACCTTTGTTTTCATGTTTGCCTAAAATGGCCTTTCCCACCTGAATTTGAGCACATTTGGGTAAGTCAGGGAACAAACTGCTGCTGCCAAGAGTCAATGGCAAGCAAAGCCAACTGTGTGGGGAAAATCTAAATCTCACAGATAAAGGAAAAAATAAGCTAGGGACTTGCAGCTACCAGCAAGCTACCTTCAAACAGTTCAAATGAGTACTGCAAAGTTCAGGTGCTTATCCAGACTCTTCCAGATACCCCTCAAATTTAAACCTAGAACAGTAATTAGGCTGACTTTTCCTGAAGTAGATCTACTCAAACTCACCATTCTCTGCTTAATTGTTCCCTAAATATGAGAGAAACCCCACTGGGTTTAGCTATGGACTATCCAGACACTACCCAGAATACACAGGAAACACAAGTTTCCTTTACAGCACTTGTGCATTCATTCAAGATCTCCAGAGAAAATTCTGTTTCCACTGCTTTGCCTACTGACAGCTCAATGCAGCAGCCACCAGGCTGAATGGACATGTTCCACAAAACCTTCCTCAGCAGACAGGACCTGCTCCTGGGAAAATGCCTTTGTGCATTCTGGGGGCACACAGAGAAACAGTCATTTTTCTTTTCTGAACCAAGAGTTCATGAAACCTGAGCAAAGTTTGGCAGGTTCACAAACATAGCCTGAGTAATAACAGAATATTCTGATAAGAAGAGCTCCAATATTCAAAGCTCAAAAGTTAGAAGAACAAATAAGTTGTCTTAAAGTTTCCAGATAAAGTTAAAATGCCGGAAAAAATATCCAAGACGACAACTAAGTTTATAACTACAAAGAAGTATTAGAATGGCTCAGAAAGTAACATTAGAAATACTTCCATTAATTGTTTTTAAAATCCCCCATTACTGTAGAAATGAAGATTGTTTCAATGGCTGTGCCTCAGCTATTTAAAAATCAGGCTGAACCCTGTGTGTTTCTTGCCTTGGGGAGTTGCATGTATGGCAGGACACAGCTCAAGGTGCTTCCCCAGTAGCTGTAAATGATTCTTCATCTATGCTACACCAGTTCTGCCACAACAGCCCCCCTATGATGGGATGAGCTGCTGAGAAGCTGCTCTCCCTCTGCAGCCGTGCTCTGTGTGACAGAGCCCTGAACACAGGTTTGTGATCAGCCTTGTGCTGCAGACACTGTGCCAGCTTTAGGTACCAGCTGAGAGCTAAGAACCAGCACAACAGCTGCTCCTAGTACATATCAAAGTGAGTCATCCTTTTAAAAAACTCTTCAGGAACTTCCCACTAAGAAAATGAAGGCTTGTATGCTCAGACAAGATGAAGAGCATTCACACAATTCAGTCTGCCAGCTCCAGTTTGTGAGCAAGCTTTCAACAGGCAACAGCTCTGAAAACCCACATGTCTGTTTCTGTAAGGACAACCTGATTTTACTATCACACACCATTGCAGCTCAGCAACCACATGTATCCTCATGGGAGAGCCACAAAGGGACCATGGAGAGAGCTGGTCCCAGCTCTGGACACAGGGATGCAGAGCCCTGCAGTCCCACAGGACCCAGCCCAGGCACTCAGGGGGCAGTGAAAGCTCTGTGCTGAGCCAAGGCCAAAGCCACTGCTCTGCCCAACCCAGCAGCCTCCTCCCAAAAACCAGAGGATTCAGAGTCTCAGATTCCAAGTATTGCCTCTGTTACCCTGGCTCTGGAGCAGGACTGCAGACTGAGCATTAAAGAAGCCCCTAACTGGACACTAAGCCCTAATCCACATCAAGCAATTTGGATATGGTTCTACCCCAATCCATAAAGACACCATGCTGCAGTCTTCTACTGCTGCCATGAGAAAGCTCAACATTTCAGCCAGATCAGAAACAAGCTATTCAGCTTTTGCTTATTCTTGTTGATCATCCCTAACATTTTAAAACAACAGGTTTATGGGCAATAAAGTTTAGGACATAACTTCTACTCAGGATTCACACTTTGTGTCTCATAGGGCAATACCTCAGTATTTTTAAAGCTGATTCACCTTGCCTCTGAGGCATTTGTCTTAATTTATTTTAACGGGATGGAGAAGCTCTTCATCTGATGCATCTTATTTTTACAGATAAATTTGAAGTGTAAATACAATTTATAATCTGAAAAATGTTAGGAGCTTCCTTATTTGTAACATGAGCACAAAATCCTACCTGAGATTTGTGTTAGTATGCACACATGAAATTGGTTGGTTTGTGGTTTTTAAAATTTATTTTACAACTTAAAAAAAAAACCCAACTAAAAAGAATTTTAAAATAATTAATTTTGTATTTTGCTTGTAAATTTAGGCACCAAAAAATATTACGTTATTAAAACTACTAAGAGCTGTCTTGGGTGAAATAACTCATTTATTAGCTTGGGATCAAAGCAAGTTAATCCACTCAGCACCATGAAAAAGGCTGCTTCTGCTCCTTATGTTGCATCAGAGTAGGAAAAGGTCTGATAAAGAATGGATGAATAGGCAGAACAAATAATTTTTCATACAATTTGCTTTTAGAGCAGAGAGTAATTAATTTAGATAAATTATATCAAGCGTCCTGCATTTTATATGAGAATTTCATTACAGTAATGATGGTTTGATTAAGTCCCCCTCTAACATGGATTATCTGCAGGAGGAAATTAGCACTTTAGTTCCCCTTTTCTCTCCAACACCATAACAATCTCTGGTTTTCATCAGCTCAGAGGCATTGGCCAAAGGAATCTCTGCTCTGACTCTGAGCCCGTGGAGGATCTGTAACATTACTCCTGATGTGGTATCACAGAGCAGGGTACTCCCACTGACATCTCTGCAAAGATTGCCACCCAAAGAAATCAGAAATTAAGACCTTTAGTAATGCCACAGTCACACAACCTTGACAGTCATAAGAGATGGTTTGGATGTCACAGGTTTCCTACTTTGAACACTTATGAAAATTAAACTCTTTTTAAATCAAGACCTGAACTCCATTTCTGGAATGATACCTGTACAGGAGATGAGGTATGATTACAGAGCCCATTTCTTTTCTGGTTATTTCTCCATGTGATTTCTATGAACAATGACAGATCCTTGGTATGCTAAATAAAAACACAGAGCAACCAGCCTCTCTGTGCTTGCTATGGAGGGGTTTCCACAGGTTACAAACATAAACATAGCCAGGTTACAAACATACAAAGCTTTATGAAACCAGAGTCAATGAATTCAGTCATTTACTGCAAACCCAGTCAGAACAAAGTCATTCTGTACATGCCACCCAAAACCATCAAGTCAGGACATCAGGTTACTGTCTAAAATCCCAGAAGGACACAGTAGCCAGCATTATCTGAAAGCTGATTTGAAAGGTGAAATCATAAGTTTTCAGGTATGCAACTGAGAGACTTAGTAGAATCCCAGATCACCTGTATGTCTGAGGAACAGGGAAAGCAGGTAGAGAATAATATTTTAGAGAGGGATATTTAGTAAATAGTTCAAGCTAGTTTTCCTGAGGTCTACCTGAGTTTGGTTTTGCCAGAGTATCACAACCTATAAACCCTGACCATTTGCAGTGGCATTTTCTGTCATGATTCATGGCACAAGCAAAGAGGTGTCTTTCACTTTTGTTTTGCCTCCTGAAAGCAGAATTTAGCTCTACTCAATAACGTTTGAAAATTACTTTCTTCATAATTAATTTCATTTTTTTTTACCTTTTCACTAGGCCCTCTACTGACAAGAAAAGGAAAGCTTGTTCCAGCAGCAGTCAATCAATGAGCAACTAAATTGCAAGTGTCATTTCCACATAATTGAAATTAACATGTTTCAAAATGTAAACCACCAGGTAATCTAAAATAATTTAATACTGGAGGGTAAAAATCAATATTTTTGAACTGATTGCATCTTCAATTCTGGGTTTTTTCCTCCACAGTAAAGTGAGAAAAACCACATTTTAAATAAATAAAAAAATAAATCAAAGTTACAGTGCCATTAAGGAAGCTTTTAATCTCTCAGAAAGATAAAGGGCTATTCTTGCTCCCTACATTTTAAAGGAAAAATGTATTTATTTGGCCATGAACTCATCTATCAAGCTCAATCATTCCAATTACAGCTCACATTAGAGGAAACATAACATCCAAAATTGGCTTTTCCACCCAGTTCTGCATCAGCTAAAAGACCTAAAGGGCACTTGGTCTTGAAGAAAATTCTGCCTTCATAAAATAGAAAAGTGAAACAAAACCATCAAACTGAACAATAATCTAGGACAATCAGATGAGTTAAGAAACAGCAGACCAGAGAAGCAAAAGAAAACAAAAACAGCTTTAACACACTTAGTTGCTTAAACAGTCACAAGAAACGGGGCAAATGGTCAGGTTTGTCTTGCTATAAAGAAGGAGGCCCTCATTCATCAAAAGGTACCACTGTTCCCATGTAGAGCAAAAGCTTCTTTTTCCAGTTTAATTTGAGGGAAAAGGGAGAGAAATTACTTTCTTCCTGCAAATAACTTTTCACAAACTTTATCAAATCCCACACCTTTGATGCCTCCTAGAACTTCCAGCACCATTCATCACTTCAGTAGGGAGAGATTTCCAAACAAGATCAGGTGTATCAGTATGAAGCAAGAAGTTACACCTCTGAATTTCTACCTGCTTTTAACTGAACTGGTTGTTGCATTTAATTTTAATGCAAGTCACTCAAATTACTAATTTAGAATTTGATCACAATACTATATGAGAGTTGCAACATTTTCTCATCAGCTTTTCACAAACACCCTACGTGTTAAGGAAATAATTCCCACATCACTTAAAATAACTCAGTTCAAGAGGACAATAATTCTGCTAGACCATTAGAAACCAGATGATTATGAACATACTTCTCCCTCTCTCCCTGATCCCAAATACAGCTCATGTAATTGCTGGGTTTTTTCTTTTAGAGCTCCTTCAAAGACTCCAAAAGCATTTATGGGAATAAAATTCTGCAGCATGTTCCAAAGCTCCTCAGACAGGCTACTACATGACTATGCACACACACAAGAGAAGGATATCACTTACAATGAAGAAAAAAAACCAAAAAACATAGAAATTTCAATGTATGTATCATATTAATAGAGATTCTTAGAGATCTAGTAGCTATGACCAGCATTTGGATAGCAAAGACTAAGGCTATTTCCCCATGTTGGTTTTGAACTTGGAATATTTTGAATCAATATTTATGTGCCTCAATGTGTGAGGTGAAGCATTCCTGTCACCAAGAACAATGAACAAGCACAAGGCCAAGTATAAGCCATTTGTGAATCCTATTCCCAGTTTTGAACAAAGCTAGTTAGGAGTTTTCTGGCAGAAAATTAGATTCAATCTAAATACTTTGTAACTTGGGGACTCAAATATCTTTGATTGGAGAAGGAAGAAAAAAAAACCCACAGTCTCTTTTGCTCCTCATGTTTTCAATGAACTTTCATTTGATACTCAGAGAAAATTGCAGGGAGAGATTTTATCTTGAAAATATGGAAATTCTATTTAAGAATATTCCCCATCCCAAAAACCTGGGGCTTCCAAATGCTGAATCAATTAAACCAAAAACTCACAGATTGATATTTCTCAAAATGTTTTTAGTTTTTTCTCTAGTCTTAATTCTATTATCACTTTTTAATTTCTTCAAAACTGGCTACCTTCTCTGTGCCAATTTCTACTCCCTGCCTTCCCCATCTACCTCTTGTTAGAGACAATGAGATTAAATTTCTATTAACATTAAACTAAACTGCTTTCTGTGCTGTAATAATAATTTTTAAATCACAATAAAACCCTAGTTGCATTTGTGTGGTGAAAAAGCACTAATAGTTGGAGTAGTACTTGTGAAAAAGACCATTATGGCATGCTCAGGCAATAAGAAGTGGAGAAGTATCACCTTCCCCTTAGACCAATCTCAAAACAGATTTCTCATCTAAACATCTGAATTATTCAGGGTCCATAATTAGCCCAGCAGCCTCAAAATTGATAATTTATCAGTTGCCACAACATTCTTCCTACTAAGAGAATGAGGGGACACGTGTCTCCAAATGTCCATCTTCCCTATTACAGAGGGAATACAGTTCATCTTTGCAGGTTAGCCTGGAATGCATCCAGAGGTCAGCTGTCAGAGGTATAAACTTCTTCAGAGCATCAAACTGACAACAAAAAACTATACACCAGTTTCTTATGCAGATAATTTATAGTACAACTTGTCCCTGATGCCTTACTAACAATGTTGTCAGAGAGAAATTTTTTAAGAGTTTTTAAAAATAATTTAAGCTATTTCTTTATCTGTCATCACATTCCAAGAACAGAGGAATTGAGAAAAGCTGTTACTAAATATTGAAGACTGAGTGAAATATCAGTTAATAGATTTACTGTCTCCTCCAGAGACTGCCAGTGACTGACCAGACTGATCCTATGCTGATCCAAGAGAAGAGTTGACATTCTTCCTCCTTTATCCATAAGCAATTAATTACTGGAGCCTCAAATCACTATACTTAGCCTTTCTTAATTTAGGCCAAAAATAAAACCTTAACTTGGGCATGTCAAATTCCTTCAGTTATCTCTATCTTTCTTCAGGGGAAAAAAAAAAGTGCCCAACACTTTCAAGGAAAGAGTAACTTCACTCACCATTAGTGTTCAGTTTGCACAGTCAGTCAGCCAGGGTTTTATCATCCAGTATCACCTTTCCCCTGGGAGCAGCACATGCACCAGGTGTGTCCTGGAGTGGAAGTGTGTTCATAAACAGCTTGAGCAGCACGGACTATGGTGTGGAGACAGAGGGAATAATTGGAGGAGATGGAGCACAAGCACATCCTGCTGCAGCAATTCCCCCCATTCCCCCCTAACCTGGCAGAAAGGTAGCTGCATTTGGAAACCCACAAAAGTGCAACCACTAAAAGAAGTGGCCTGGGCACTGGCTGGGCATGGCAGACCCCTTGGATTTACCTACACAGACCAATTCCATGTAGCTGGTGTTTTGACAATGTCTGTCAGTGTGAGCTCTTGAAGTGTTCTTCAATCCATGTGTGACACTTCTGCAGCACTAGGAGCAATACAGGCTTAGATGTTAGATATTGATCTGCAAATGTTGAAACACAAAAACATTTTTACCTTGCTCTCAACTGTATCCCCCATCCCATTCCCCAAGATTTGGTAATAAATGTAGATCACTGTGCTGGAGGTCTGTTCCAGGAACAAACACTGGAATCAGCATTAACACAAGTTGGACTATTGGAAACCCTATTTTAATTTTATGTGTCTCTTAATTTGAACTTATATAGAAACAGTAGACTGAAAGGATTAAAAACTCATTAAATCTCTACTACTGTTCTCCTACCACCTGCAAACATAGAAATAGAAGTCACATGTTTGCCTTCAATAATCTTCCCATCATCAACATATTCTCAAAGTCAATCATAAGGTACATTATAGGTCAATCACCCTTTAATTCTGTCTCCAGAGAGAACAGATCCTTGATCAAATACCAGGCTGTAACCTTTCAAAAGGTGAGCCTGAATTCAGAAAGCAGAATTAAAAAAAAAAAAAAAAAAGGTTTTAAAGAAACTGGGCACCAGTGTAACTCCATTTAGTCTCTCCACACACAACTTCCTCTCTGAGCTGCCACAGAAATGAGTACAATCCAACTCAAAGCTAATATTTTCTAAATTGCTGACTGCTGACAAACTTATCCTTGCCTGCTTTTAGAAAAATGAAAAATCCCACATATTCAAGTCTTCTGTTGCTCAGCCCTATACCAGATGCTGCCCTAGTGATTTAAAATAGATTCTTCCTTCTGCAAGCACAGAACCAAGCATAGGCTTGGGTTTGGTGTTGCTTTATAATGAATTCCCTGAGTTGCTGTGTCTGCCCATGTGTGCCAAAACATCTAACCAGAACCTGCAGCAGCTGTGCTTTCTATGAAGGACCTCCAAGGAAGAGTCCAACTCTTTGCTCAATCACTCAAATCATTTTCACATTTATGAAGACCTGATATTTTTGAAAGAAACACTACTAAAGAAAACACCAAACAATATTTCCTAATCTTTATCAAGAGCCTTCATTAGGAAGGAAAAAAAAAACCCAAAAGAAAAATCTTGAGCTTTCATCAAACTTGTTAGAAAATTAATAGACCTAAAATTGAGTCTAATCATCTTCACCTACATTGTTTTGGACATGAAAAAGATGTTGATAATTTTCAGCAATTAGCAGTGATTTTTCACTCTCCACATCTTTTGCCAGTGCTTCCTAAAAGACACCAGATTTCACATCTTACTTCTGCTGAACCACTCCACTTCAAGTGACATGTTCCATGACTTCTTTTTGTTGGCTGTCTGCAGTAAGACACACCATGCAAGAGAGATAACCCTCCAGTCCTTTGCAAATAAGATACATGGTTTTTCTCGTGCCTGACAAACAGCAACAAATTAAACCCTCTACCAATCTGCTAGAAAGGTTATTTTTGACAAATTCTAAGCTAAAATAGGAATAAGATTTCATCCACAAGGAGTCTGCATATCAAAAAACCATTAAAAGTTGAAAATACCTTCAAGATCAAGTCCAATCTTTGCCCAAAATGATGACAAAGCATCAGCCTGCCTTCAGCATCTCACAAACACAGACAACTGACCAAAGGTGGGACTGCAACACCCCACAGCAGAGCACCAGAGGGAGGGCATTGCCAGGGTCAAGGAACTTCAGATGGCAAAACTTCTTTAAGAAAAGTTCTCCAAATGGCCCCAATGGGCTAACCTCTAAATGCCAGAGAGAAAGAAAAAATATCCTCCACAATTACATAAAAATGAAAAAGAAATGCATTTTGTTAACCTCAGCACATGCTTTTAAGTGAACTTAGAACTTGAGCCCAGGAAGTTGCCCAGAGTCACACAGAACACACGAGGTAAAAGTTCTTTAAGTCCTAAAAAAAGCCTTGCCGCAAGCCTAACCTCCTTTCCCTCAATCTCCTTTTTTTCCTTCCTTTACTCACTGAGACATGAGCTGAACTTCAATTCAAACTTAAAAATACTTCAGGCAAGAAAATAATAGAGCTTGCAAGTTAAGGCTGCATTCAGATGGTTATACTCGAGTTAAAGTCTTATTTGTCCAACTGGCCAAAACTTAGGGAGGGGAAGCAGAATAAGAAGGCACAATGATCATAGACAGTTTTCTAGAGCCATCTAAAAAAAAAGTGACAATATAGGAGCTAAACACAGATCAAAAAATATCATGCCTGAGGCTTTCTTTGCTGTGCAAAGTTGGAATCGTGTCTGCAACAAAGGCTCCCACAAAGTTTCTTAGTTGCTTTCATCATGTGAACAGCTGTGCCACCTGAACCCACAGCAAAAGGAGAACTGCAACAGGGTAACATCATTCACAGAATTCTTCAGGAGCTGCTGGTAAAGAACAATACAGAAGAATTTTGCATTGCAAAGGCTGTTGGAAAGCTAATAAATGGGTATTAACTGCCAGAAAGAAATCAGCAATTTCACAAGATGGAAATGCTAAGACAATGAAGATTAAGTCAAGGGGTTCACAAGACAAAACCAAATCATCTCACAAGATGGTTTGTTAGCACATGTTAACCTCTTCCATCAAACAGATCAAGCCCAACAGCAACCACACATCCCAGAAAATGCAGACTGCTAGAAATGAGGGAAAATAAAAAATACAACTTGACAGTCTAAGTAGGAATAGCTGAAACATTTAGGAACTATTAAAAAAGCAAAGGCAAATTCTCCCAAAATTCAGCTGTAGGAATATCATCTGTATAGATAACTCATGAAGTAAATCACCTTAGTAAATTGTTTATTTCCTACCAGTTGCAGCTAGAACAATTTTCTACATAAAAGAGCAGTCTCTGAAGATGAAAATCAGAATAGGTCAAAAAAAGTTAAATATATCTACTTAAAAATACACATTACCCAAAAAACCCTTTTCTTTACAGCATCTCTGAAAAATCAGACAGAAGTTTTTTATTAAAATCAGCATTTTCCCAATAATTATAAAAAAACCCCCTGTATTCTTATTTTATATTTGTGACCTAAAGTGCCCAGACCCTTAGGAAGTATTTTATAAGAACTAATAGATTGCATAAACGAGCCATAATGGTTCTCATTAACTGGTCATTACAGCCACATTACATCACTTACCAGATTACATGGCTTTTTTTTTTCCTCACTACTAAAAGACAGATACACCATCCTGAGAACTGCCATGCTCCAGTGTTATCACAATGAAACAGAAAACATTTTTTAAAACCTACACATCCATTTACAAAGAAAATGCTGACATATAATTGCATTAAGTTATGATTTAAGCACACAAATTTACCAAGCAGCATTAAGTGGAAAAAAAAAAGCCTCCATCATATTTTTTCATAGCAGCTGAAGTTTTAAAGGTGCTTCAAAGAGAAGCAAGGTGAGTTTTGGGTACACCCTCTTCCAGCTCCCTCAGCAGGCACACTGACCACCCCAGCAGCTGCCAGCTCTGCTCTCTGACCTCTCACAGACCAGCCCAAAGCCCAGCTGCCCTCTCCATCCTGAGCCCCTTCTGTGGCCACAGAAGAACTCATGTTTCCAATGGTGAGAGGAGTAATAATCAACTCTATGAGAGGATGAGTAGAGCAAAAAGGGTACTGGCTTCTGCCACAGCTCTGGATTTATTTAAAAGCAGAAGGGCTGAGTGCAGATCCTGCTCTCCCCAGGCCAGTAAGGTCTGCATTGTTTCTATTTGGACCTTGACTCCTTCCTTTCCTGCAGTGCTGGCAGTTTCATTTACAGGTGACTGGCAATGAGCAAAAATCAAAGCCTGCATCTGAAAGCAGCAATCTGCACCAGAGCAAAACCATGCCTGCCTTCAGCTGAGCAGTGCTACACCAGCATTCAGACACAGGAAACCACCCTTCAGTCCACAAACACAGAAACTCCTCTTTTGTCAGTAAAGAAAGTGCCATAGCATCTCTCCAACAAGGCCAAGAACTATGAATTACAGGGGTTAACAAGTTTCATACAAGTCTCAGACCTAAAATTTTAATTTTCATGGACAGTTTGCTTAGTTCATTGCCCTTCATTAGATCCAGACTATAATTTTCCTTTAGCTCAGATTTAGTGTAATTCTTTGCAAGACTGTGGGAGAAGTTTAAAATTCAATTTCAATGCTGGCCATGGATGCACTTGGATTACAAACACAGAGGGGCACTGTAGTTTCCCAGTTTAAAAGGTATAAGAGTATTTCCTTCCCAGAGATCTATGTGAAGACTCTTCCATCTGTGTTTTGCAAGACATTTCAGCCCCAGAGTGACAGAGGTAGCCTTAATCCACACACTAAAAAGCACATTTTTCTCTGTGTTTATTCAGTAGCAAGGAAGAATTCTGTTTTCATCATTCAAAGATATGAACTGACAGAATCAAGTAAAGAAGTCACCCATATTTTCTGGTGGAAGCATTCCTATAGGGAGTATCTTTTTAAAAGAGACAAACATTTCATAAGAAAGAAAAATAAAAAACTACTTAGTAAAGAACAGCTATTAAAGAACTCAGCTAAGAACTGTTTCAGCTTTAAATTGCTGAGCATAGAACAAACTGCCTGCTGTAGCACACAAAGTAAAGCCTGACCATTTCTTTTGCTCATTTCCTATGAAGGGGAAAACCAAATCCATACAGAGTGATTGAAGAGGTCTTCTAGAGAAACAAGTTTCTTGAACAGGTTTATTTGGACTTGCCTGTTGAGCCCTCCTCTGGAACATAGTTTATGCTGGAAGCAGATTTCTGTTGTGGAAGAAGAAGATTAAGAATGTCAAGCATCACTAACGCTTTAATAAAAAATTACCTACTCAGGCTTGTTAGATCTTTTTCCCTTCAATTGAGCTGTGCATTGGGATAATTCCTTGCATAGCTTCCAAAAAAGCTTTTAGTGAGCAGCACTTCTGTCCACCTTAGGATAAGAAAAGCCTCTTGCCTCCATCTCCCATGGAGCTTTAAAATCAGGTCTGATTTCTCTTCATGTGGAGAGCTGCCATTTAACTTCCACTAAAGGCCAGACTAGGGTTAGATCTGAATCTGTGGCTAGTCAAGGAAAAAAAAACACAGGAATGAATAATGTCAGCCTGAGGGAAATGCTAAACAATAAAAACACTGCATCAGGCAGCTTTCTTTCCTTCTTCCCAGTGCACCAGCCTCTCTGGAGTTCACTACACTGCAGATCTTTGTTATTGCATCACTTTTTCCATACTCTCATTCAAGGGGTTGTCTGTAGGTTTAGAAGAAAGTTAACACAGGTTATCACTTGTGTTGCTCTGATGCATGAGAGCAAAGCCTAAGGTGTGTTGTCACAACAGCCCATTCAACAAAACCACTCCACTCTCCCTTCCCAAGGGAGGTGACATTTGTGGGACTTGGAACAAACAGCTCCAGGATCCCACTGAAAGCTAATAACTAGTGAGAAAAAACAAAGGTGGCCTAGACCAGTTAAGCCAACTCACTTTATGGACAGATGCACAGCAGGGAAAGTGGACCTGTAACCACAAAATTACAGTTGGCTTAAATCAGTGCAGGTTAATACTGTCAGATTCCCTTTGCATGCCTGGACCAACTACAGATTAAGTGTGCAAGTGGCCAGATGATTAGATCCTCCTTTAATTCCAAAATTGCATCCCCATTTTATCTCAAAATTAAGTCAGGCCCCATGCTTACACCCTTCAGGTTTTGAAATTTTTTAAGAGATATACTGATATGACAGCAAGGATGATGATTTGCTGCATGATTTACATCCAGACAGGACTGCTGTCCCTTATTCTGAGCTCTGAATTCACTCACTTTCCTGCAGCCACATAAATTGATTCCCTCTACTGAACTGAATGGAGTTACTGCTCTGCAGTTCCCAGACACAGGTTTTCTCTCCCCAATTTCCCTGGTGCATTGAGTGCTCTGCTGAAATATGCAACATCAACTAAATAATTATTTTGCAGAGCTATGTCTAAGAGAGATTTGGGGGGTTCTGTCCAGCCTCCTCCTCCCCTAAAAGAGACTGGGGAGAAAAGGACTATCCATGGATATGAAGTTTTAGAGTTGGGGAAATCTTAGATCCAATCATAGCTGTTAAGATTTTAATCCTAGTGGAACCGGTAAGAGATATATATATATATATCTTAGAGAGAGAGAGAGAGAGAGAGAGAGAGAGAGAGATAATCACTTCTATAATTTCATTAGTACATAAAACCCAGCAAAGTCAATTTTATTGTAAAAGAACATAGGCAGGAAACTACTTGCAAATACAGTGTTAAAATGTCAGGTTAGTCCTGTTTCTCTTAAAACTGGTCCCTGAATTTTTCCCTTTTCTCATCTTCATCCAGAAAATGATTACATTTTCCAAAGTGTATTCTAAATTTCACTCTTCTAGGTCCTGCTGATAAAGGTCAAAAGACGAATAAGCACCAAACCCTAGAACTGGAACGGGCCAGATCCTTCCCAGCCATCTCTCCATAGAGCAATTTCTGTTTGACGGAAGTTAAAGGAAGCTGAGAACTTCGTGAACACTGGGGTCATGCTGCACAAGCAAAAACAAAGTTAAGACTCCTTCAGTGATCCCACTCGATCCCTAAAAGCTGCAGGGTTTGGGTGCTGAGCATCCCTGCTGCAGCTTTGCCTCCCCAGCTCAGCCAGCAGCTCCAGCACCGCCGCTGCCTCCCCTCCTCGCCAGCTAATTGCTGCGCTAAGTCCTGGGGATTAAGGAGTTGCGAGGAAATATTGAGGGATGCAAGACTTAAAAGCTGAAGAAAAGAAGTGGAAAAAAATAAATTCTTTTTTCATCCGCTGCCATCCCCTCCGTCTCGCCCTTAACCCTCAGGCTCCCAGCTGCGGACGGGAGCGGCCGGGAATCGCTTCTCGCAGACAGCACAAGATTGCCACCTGCAGGGCTGGGGGCCAGGACACGGCAACGAGCAGCTCGGAGCTACAGAAAAAAGCACTAAACAGGTTCTATTTTCCATGAAAAGTCACTCCATTTTCTCTCCTTTTCTTTCTCAATACTCCGACTGAGAACATTATTCTACTGTTCTCAAGTGGAGGAAAAGTTAAGGGCTCTGTGCTGTGGCAGAGAGAGATTAAGTAGACATGATAAAATTCTTCTACATATTCATGCCCCAGTTCTTATCATTTTCTTATAGCTCCTGGAGACTGCGATATGCTCTTACCTTTTAATTTTTTTTTTTAGTTTTACTTTCCCTGCTCATATTTTGGTAATAAAGCAGAGGCTGAGAACATATCCACCAGGACTCTCATACATGGCAGACAAGATAATAATAAAATTGACTTGGTCCACACTGACTTGGAGAAGGAAAAGAGGTTTTTTATTACTAGTTTTATCTTGGACTGACACCAAAATGATTTTACAAAAACTATGAGCATGCCTGCTTCTGCAGACAAAAGCCTATATACCAGTGCACACAGAGGGAATACCAATTCCACCTAAGCAGGAAGGGGAAAAGACACTTAGATATTTGCTTTATATATTCTGTGTTTACTTTGAGTGGACATAAATTTGGAAAAATCCTTTTATCGTTATGCTTTTCTCTGTAAGACACTGTAGAAAAAATTGGCAAAGTGATGACCAGTATGTGACTTGGTAGGAGGCATGTAGGAGTAAAAATGGTCAATTCTACACACCTCATACACAAGCAATAGTTAAATGCTGAACACTTTTCTGCTTCAGGGACCAAGCAAGCCGGAGGAAAAGCCCTTCACAGCAGCAAATCTAATCCTTAAGACAAGAGCTACATTAAGTCATGGCTTGGAGCATATACTGAAGCTCAAGAAAAACAAATGCTACAGGGATACCAATACCCTCTACAAACCAAACACCACAAATGTAAGATTTTCAAAACTAAACTAACTACATTTAACATGATCCAACCCTGTAAGGGTAAGCAAGTACACTGCTAATGCATCAAGCAATTTCAAACTCAGCCTGAAGCAAAACCAAACCAACAGCTGGTGCTTCTGGATTTACAACAGTACAGTGACTTTCTGGAGTATCTTCTGTATTTCTGTGCTTTATGAAGAGAAGTCAATCAAGCCACAAAACTTACTCCTGGCTGCCTCATTAAAAATCCAGAAGCTTGGCAAGGAAATGAAAGCATCTTCATAAGGAGCTATGCACTATCCATAGAAGGCACATCTTCTGAAGTCAAACATGGGACAAAGGCATTTAACTGAGTGTATTTTCTATTTCCTTTTTCACTGCTTTTTCAAATTCCAACCAACCATTAGGGATTTTAGTAGTTTACCTGGAACACTGAAATCATCCTGCTGGTTTGGTCAACAATAAATCAAGTACCAGAAGCCAGTGATACATGAGTAACATGGTCAACAGGATGATAAATGATTTTAAGAAAAAGCAAATCAAGTGTACTTCAGCATAACAATATAGCTAATTTAGATTAAACCACTTCAAGGACAGAGAGAGATATGCAATTCTAGGTTTGGAGAGGGGGCAAAATGGCCCTGGTTTCATTTGGTGAACTTAGAACTGGGGCCTTTTTCCTTGGATACACTGGCCTGCCTGTTAGTGGCTCATGAAAAAATGGTGAAAAGCTCAGGGAAGGCTCCATAACTCCCATCCTACATTAACTTATTACAGAGCTTGCTCATTTTCAAACAGATAAATAAACACTACCATGGACATGAACAAGACAGGCTTTCCTGGACACTCAACATTTCAGCTGAAATAAGGGGTGACTCTGAGCCCTTTTCAGTCTTTATGGTTTTATCTAGAAATAAAAGCAAGGAAGATTTCTCTTAGAAAGCAGGGGGGAAAGGACCCAAAGGACTCTCACTAGCAGAGAGGCAGCCTTTCTTAAAGCAAAAAACCAGGAATTGAGCAGTGTCAGTGTCAAGAAAAATCATCAATGATTGGCAAGAAGTCGCCCGAAGTGAGCTCTGTGTTAGCACATAAACCACTGTTGTTTATTCTATCTGGATGAAGACTTATTCCTGCCCTTCCCCAGCCACCATCCACAGTCTGAAGCAGAAAGGACAAACACTAATCAAAGGCACCAAGCAGAAATAAGGTGAAAAGAGAAGCATCAAGTGATTGCTACTAGGAACAGCAAACAGATTCAGAACACATTAACAGGAGACAAGCCTGATCAGAGCCAGGCACACAAATAATGGAATGAAGTCACAGATGGGCAGAAAACCCATCCCACAGACACAGCAGCAGATGGACAAAACAAGAGACAGCATAGAGCCCTGAAACTAGAAAAGTCATGATACTTTGTTTGAGCTCTCAAACTAAAAAGTACTACTTTCTTTTATTTTTTTAAAGCAAGGTAATAATATGCTCAGAGGGATTGAGAAAATAAGAGGGAAGAAATGAGGGGATTTTTTGACTGAAAAGGAGAAGAAAAAAGGGGAGACCTGAACTGTAATCCCTGTGCCTTCTTCTAAATGCTGGGAGCTGTCAATAGCAAGCAACATCTTATGAGAGGAGAAGCAAACATTAGTACTTTGTTCTCTAGTAAAGAGGGCAAAGTATGCAAGAGTTCCTAAACAGACTGGATTGAAACACCTTTGCTTATTCTCAAGTATTACCTGGGACCAGGTTTCCCTGCAGTCATCATGAATAAGATAATTCTAAGCTCAAATGGAGCACATGGCCCAGATTGCTTGTGAATATCCAAGAGACAAGCCCAGACCCTGGGGTGTGCACCAGCTGTGGGCTCCCAGCACAGCCTCCCCTAGCAGCTATCATGCAGTCCTCCTTCACCCATAAAGGAGAGCTAACAGCTCCAGTGTGATTCATATCTAACCATTACAGCAACTTCAACAGCTCTTTAATTTCACAGTGTTTATCAGAAAAACACATCAAACTACCCAGGAATAATAGAAGCATATGCTGAGACACAGACTAGGTAATAGTTAATACTTGGACAAAAGTATGACCCTCCTTTCACCCCAGATAATTCCCAAGTATTTTTGGTAAAACTGTCTTACATAATAATGCATAAGGAATAAATTTATTTCTTCTACTTCTCTCCTTTTACCAGGAAGGAAGCAAAAAATTA
Source organism: Peucedramus taeniatus (assembly GCA_013400575.1). NCBI lineage: Eukaryota > Metazoa > Chordata > Aves > Passeriformes > Fringillidae > Peucedramus > Peucedramus taeniatus. Next base: position 271,232 of record WBNO01024427.1, read on the forward strand.
CACACAAGGTTCTATTTCTAGTTTTCTTTTAGAATATCAGAGACCTTTGCTCTTTTCTCAAGAGCCATAGCTGGAAATAATGAGGAGGGATCAAGGGCCACAGCAGTTAGTTACAGCTGGTAAAGCAGTCCCATGAATGCCAAATCTGTGCAAGGCCTGTGTTCCTTACTCACAAAGGGTGCATAACAGATTTATGAACTTTGCAGTCCCAAGAGAAGATATCACCTGCCTCTGCTTGATGATTGCTTTCATTTCTTGAGCACTGGCCTGCTTGTTCTCTCAGTTCCTATTACCAACTGCTCCCTATATCTCAGACTGCAGAACACAGGGAAAAAAAAAAAAAAACAAAACCAAAAACAACAAACCCAACCAAAAAAAAAAAAAAAA